>JAQIXV010000382.1:0-40911 GCA_034700625.1 Tectocepheus velatus | reverse complement strand
GTTAAGCAGCGTCGAGCCTGGTTAGTACTTGGGAGGGAGACCACCTGGGAATACTGGGTGTCCTAGACTTTTTTTTGCTTAAATTTTACACCCTTTTAAATCAATTATATATTTTTTAATTCGTTTCAATTAATTTATTTTAAAGAAAACAAAATTTTTTGCATAATTTAAGAATTAAATGCCATTAAACTTAATGTACAAAAAATATTGTGCAAATATGTTATAACCTAAATAATGTACTTGATTATTTAGCTATCAGCTAAAAAATCAGATAAGTAGTTAAGAAAACGATAAAAAACTTTCTGAAAAATTATAGACTCTATGATAGACTCTCTATCGATGTTCTCAATAATTAATTGCAAAACTGTAAGTAAACTATCCTTGAAATCAATGAATAAAAAAACACTTCAAACAAAATAATCTTAATTTTGATTTTGTGAACGATTCCGATGAGTTTATTAGTGATCATCAGTTGATTGTACATAACTTTTATCAACACATGTTTCGTAACCAAGTGTTTGAATATTCAAAAAACATAAAACTGAAGGTTTGTTTCGAATAATTAATTGACATAAAACTTGTCGGATGAATGTGTTTCGTAATAATCAACGTAAAGGGAAACGACATTGAATTCAATTGGTTTTACTGTATTTTGTTTCAAAACAGAGCTCAGCATAACATCAATGCAATCACTTTTGCAATAGTTTTTACTAAGAATTGAATTTCAATTTTTGTTTTTTTTCGCCATTTTATCAGTAAATTTGATATCAAATCAATACTTATTTTTAGTGAAGTTTTTGATTAAAAAAAAGTTATTATTTTGAAAAATGGATTCAAAAGATCCGATACTTATTGGTAAAGTGAGGGACAAATTGGTCGATGAGATGACCTGTCACTCAGAACTCTATGATGAGTGCGATTTGCAAAGAGTGAAGTGCAATGAGTGGACTGTCCAGAGGTTTCTCATCGCATCCCGAGTTGATGTCGACAACGCCTTCTCTATGGCCAGGGATGCCATGCAGTGGAGGAAGAGCTTTGGTGTCAACACACGAACCGATTTAGACTTTCCGCTAGAATTCTATAAAATAGGAGCAATATTTCCCTATTTGGAGGACAGGGAGGGACGGGTCGTCATATACCTAAGGATACGACTCTACAAATATTTTCCAAAATTCAGCGAATATTTCAAACAATTAATAATTCATTTGACGAACAAAATTGACCTTCAAATGCAGGGAAAGGGTTAGTCCTCAAACTCTATCAAAAAAAATTTCAGAATAACTTTGAAAAACTTCACAACAAAAACAGGTTTCGTAATGGTGTGGGACCTGACAGGTGCCGGCCCTTCAAATTGGGACCTATCGATGATTCGGTTTATAATATCGAGTTTTCGTAACTACTTTCCGGTGGGACTCAAGTATTTGGTCCCGTATGGCGTTCCCTGGATTATGAATGCGTTCGTCAAAATCGCAATGAAGTTAATGCCAGAGGAGTCCCAACGAAAAGTCAAATTCCTATCAAAGGAACAGCTGTTTGAGTGCATTGATCCTCAAAACGTTCCCGACTTTATGGGAGGAACGGCTACTAAAAGCTATAGGGAAATACCCAAAGGGGTCAGAGATGCCAAAGACATGGCTGAGGAGAAAGGGTTCACTTTGGAAGAGGTCGAGAATATTCTCAAATATTACGAAAAGGAGTTGAAATGAAAAATCGAAAAAACAACTCAAATTTGACCATGGATATACCCTAGCTCATTATACTTTGATATTCACGCCTTTTTGGATTTATTTCAGTTAAAAAAAGTTTTTTATTCAATAAATTAATTTAATGATAAGTTTTATGTATTTTATTATAAATGAAAATTACTTTTGTTTTGAATATAAAGTAAAGAAATCAATTTTATTCTTCGAGTCTCGACTTCTTTGGGTCCAATCAATGGGTGCAGACATCCATCCACTCATACCTCTGTCGGCTGTCGTTGTTCGCGAAGGAGTGTAAGGGAAGGGTTTCGTCGGGTTATGGGTTCGCCACTCGAGATATGCCTTTGGATCGAATGGAGTGGAGCTCTTGTTCTCACTTTTGATGACAACATTTTCAACACGACTTCCAAACGACTGATTGTTTTCTTCATTAGTTTCACTCAATTTACGTCTTTTCCGACAAATATCTACAGAAACGGCATTCGGTTCAGAAATTTCAACAAATGGATTGCCTTTCGGTTCAGTCTTCACGACAGGAGTGACCGCAGACTTCGATTCAGGCGTTGGAAGGGGTGTTGTCTTCACCGGCGGTACGAATGGCTTCCGATCTTCAGTTGAGAAATGTTTTGGTTTTGACTTAATTTTGTCAAACATTTCAAACGTAATGTTCTTCTCAACGATTTGTCCGCCAATCACTTCATTCTGTCCTCTAATCGTCTGTTTGTCCAACGGTTCCACTTTTGGGACAACTAATGGTGAACTGAATCTGACTTTTAATCGATAGGTCTTTGAGTTCCGTTTGACTCCAATATTGTCGACAATCGGAAGACATTCCTCTAGTTTTCGGTTGTCTTCAGATTTGTCTTTATTTTTATGGACTCTTTTGTGAACAAATATTTTCTGTTGTCTCCACCAATCGATGCCTAAATATATCGGCATTTCTTCGGTTATTGTCTTTAAATTGTGGATCAATTGAGAGATAATTGAATCAAATGAATGAAAAATCAAAGAAAATGTTTTGTAAACAAATCATTCAAAACAACCGCTAAAAGTGTTACACTATTTGCGAATGACTCTCGAAACTTTCTGAGAGGGGCAAAATTTTTTGAAACAAAAATTAAATTAAAGTTGCTAGCTTGCTTCAACTTTATACAATCAAGTTTTAATGATATGATTAAAACGCAATCATGTTTAAAGTCATTTTTAAATAATGAGCTAGCTAGATAGTTAATAACTGCATTGGTAATTCAATTTGGGGACTGCCTATTGAATTCTCAAATTACATGATTTTTATTCGTCGATCAAAAGCCAGATTTGATTTCGAAATCCATACAAAAATTGTTTTAAATTTTTTAATTTCATTTGTAGAATGAAATACATAGAAATGGTAACCACCCCCTCTATAAGACGTCTATAAGAGTAACCGAAGCGTCAAACGACTGATAAGGGCTTTCCTCGACTATACACTCAAACCGATTGTCGACGCACTGGAGATGTTTGAGTATAGCACCGACTCGTGTAAACTACCGGCGGCAGGAAAGCCGTCAAAATGGAAATCTATCCAGGTTCCTTTGATGATTGCTGCCGCCCATTTGACACCTGATAATGTTTTTAGTGATAGCTAAATATTTTTGTTCTTGGTTAATTTTATAAATTGTTCTGAAAAAAGGAACTGATTAAAAATATTTCTAACTAAAAACTTTTAAAATACCACTGGTTAAAGATCTTGGTCAGTTCAACAGTGGGTACCACCAATATTTCTGCAAACTTCTCAAAACAATATCTTATTTATAATTAAATGAAATAAATGTCTAAATAAACACATTTTTGGAGTATAATCCTCAATCAAAAATTAAGGATAACCTGGATAAAATCTTTGTGATGGTTTAGTTTTTCTAACAATCAAGTTCAAACATATTGACGGACTATTCCGGTTTACTTTTATTTCAATTATTTATCAAAAATGTATTTTTCCAACAGAAGTCTCGTTTCTATTTGTATTCAAAGTTTAATAATTTCCCCAAAAATAATCTCAATAATAGCCTAACATTAAGAGTCTGGCCTTATATGTAATTTTCTTCAATGAATAGCCACTTATTGTCTGACCATTAGTTTTATGTCTCGAATGACTTAAACATAAAACTGTATAATAATCGTTAGTTTTATTGAAATCTATTGTAAGTTTGGCTCATCTTTACATTAAGAGATAAATTGCAAGAGTCTTAAACTGTAAGACATGTATAAAATATCCTCATTTTCTTCAACTCTGGCTTTGAAATTGTTTAACTAAGTTCATTATAATAAATTTATTTAAATATTTAGTGTAATAATAGGATCAAAGATCACTGAATTGGTTTAAGGTATGTTTGAAAAAATATTCCAATCTGTTTGTTGATAAACAATATGTCCATGTTTGGTATTTGACCATAACAATTATGATAATGATAAACTTGATTTGGTTTTTATTCGTCATAAATATTTTTGCGATAAGTCATATCATAAATTGAATGGATGTTAGAATCGTTTGAACCAAACATTTGTCACATTTTTTCATTAACTTTAGTCGATATGTCATTATCTGATTCAAGGCTTTCCCTGACCTCATCCGAGACACTTGATTCCAATTTATCAATAAAGACCTGGGGTTTTCAAAGATATTTAACATGTTAAATACATCCTCTTAAATATAATATCACCCTTGATAATTCTGGGCTCTTAACTAACACAGTCATCATCCTAAAATTTATTCAACTAGGTAAATAAATCATTTAACACAAGATAATATACAAGATGTAAGATAAGATAATTAACATAAATCCTATTGTTTATCCCATTCTAAATCACCCTGATTCAATGAGCAACCTTGTCTTGAATTCAACATTTAAAATGTTTAAAGTATTTCAACAACAACTTGAAAGGGGGAAAAACTTGAAAACTGATGAGTAAGTCCGTTCATAATTTCAATTGAAGGTTCAATTTTTGATAATTCACTTAAATTTAATCTATATTTTATGAAACAATTAATTCGTAAAATAATAAACTAATTAAATGTATTGCAGTTAATGATAACGAATACGATATATATTATTATTATTAAAATATTTTTCTTATAAAAAGTCATTTTTATCGTTAAAAGCGTTAAATTTTATGTTAAATACCGATAAAAGTGTTTCATATTTTCTATTCAAAACTAAAATCAGATACTATTCTCTGATTCACTCATTTTATTCATTTGAAAAACAATTCACATATTTATTGAGTCTTTTATTTCATTAAATTCAAGAAATGTTATACTAATCGAGTGATGGATAAGCGAAACGGCAAACCCTCTAATTTTAAACTGGAAGGACCGGCATCTCAACAACTAACCAGAGTTACAACATTGGAATCTATCGGTCGGGTCCCGTCCTCACCGGCTCTGAACGTCAATCGGACGGCATATAATGTCTCGCAATTCAATGAAGACTTTGTTCCGATTCCGACCAAAACTTCTGAAAAGTTTGAGAAATTCAAACCCGACGTCTCTAAGAAGGCTGTAGTCGGATGTTTGCGATCACTCTTTCCGATCACTTATTGGTTACCTGAGTATAATGTGAGGGAGTGTTTGATGGCAGACATTCTGGTGGGCATTACTGTCGCCATATTTCAAGTGCCCCAAAGTATGTCCACTTCTTTTCATTTTGAAAATATTAAACGTTTTCTCTTTCGAGGTATGGGTTACTGTCTAATAGCAAACGTACCGCCTGTTTATGGTCTATATTCTTCATTTTTCCCTGCTCTTTTATACACGATTTTGGGCACTGGTATGCACTGTTCGTTCGGACCGTTTGCGATAGTGTCGGGAGTAATGACCGGTAATATTGTTAAAGAAGTTATGAGTCAGTTGGGGAAGGATCCGGACAATACAGTGATAGGAACGCCACCAAAGATCTCAGTCTTCGATGCGGTGACGACAACAGTTGTTTCAGTAGACGACGAGTTCTATAATCTGAAGAACATAGAGATCGCAATAATGGTCGCCATTATTATCGGCGCTTATATCCTAGTCTTCGGTGTTTTTCAATTGGGTTTCGTCTCTAACTTTATGTCAGAAGAGTTGATCAGTGGGTTCACGACCTCCGCCTGTATTATAGTTTTCTTCTCTCAAATCCGATATCTATTGGGAGTGAATTTGAGTCACTTTAACGGACCCTTTAATCTGATTTATGGCATAAAAGAAGTCTTCGAAAGACTCGATGAAATCAATTTGACTACACTTAAGATCTCTGGGATTTGTCTCTCAATTCTTCTCGTCTTCAAAGTGGGTGTCAATCGTTTGACAGCCAAATGCGGAATCAAAACTCCATTTCCTATTGAACTCTGTGTTGTAATCGGAGGAACTCTGGTCTCACATCTGATGGGTTTGCAGTACTCCCCATACAATGTCAAAATTGTCGGACCAATCGGTGACGAGTGAGTAATTTAAAGAGGATTTATTCAAAACTATTGATTCAATTATAATTTCAATACCAGATTTCCTATACCTCTAATGCCGAGGTGGAAACTATTTCCCATAATGTGGGACAAGTGTATCGCCACAGCAATAGTCGGGTACACAATAACTCTTTCTGTGGGCAAACTTTACGGCAAAAAACACGGCTATAAGACTGATGCCAATCAGGAGATGATAGCAATGGGCGTCGCAAACATTGTTTCCGCTTTCTTTCAATGCATTCCCTGCGCGGCTTCTCTCCCGAGGAGTGCACTTCAAGACACGGCTGGAGGGAAGACCCAAGTGGTCAGTCTTGTCAACTGTTGCTGTATTGTTGTCGTCATATTAGCGTTGGGCAGATATTTAGAGGAACTCCCAGTTGTATGACTTAAGAGCTCTAATCTAAAACTTATTTAATTAAAATTATTTTACATTAAGTGTGTATTGGGTTCGTGTATAGCCGTAGCACTGGTTTCTCTCATTTCAAAAATTGGTGAATTCAGACGCTTTTGGAAGGTCTCAAAATTGGACGGGGTATGGAAAGAGGTCTCATTTCCACAAAAATTCCTGAATTTTCATTTTTCAGATGATCTGGATCATTACTTTTGTCGGGGTTCTTGTGCTGAGCGTTGATTTAGGGATATATATCGGACTCCTCTGTTCTCTACTGTTATTGATCTATAAGTCTGAGCGACCAAAAACCTATTTGTTGGGAGCAGTAGACGATCTCGATATTTATGTTCCGATTAATAAGTTTAATAAAGTTGGAGAACCGGATGGTTTCAAAATATTTCAAATGTGCGGTCCTTTGAATTTTTCAAACGTTGAATATTTTACTAATGAATTGGAAAACAAGTGCGACATTAGTGTTAAGTGAGTTTTGATTTTTTTTTTCTATCGATTAATTGATAGTTTAGTTTTCAAATGAATTTATTATCTTTTCATTCGAACCAAAGCTCTGTCCGAAAGTTCATGAAATCCGATGAATATAAACGAAATGTCGAGAAAATAGAGAAATCAAGTTTCCAGAGCCTACCGAAGCTCGTCCTCACCCGACAGGCCCTCAGCGAACGGCTTCCCAAGTATTTGATTATCGATTGTTCGATGTTTTCATTCATTGACTTCTCGGGAATATCGGCCCTAAAGAAGACAATTTCGATGTACGAAGAGATCGGCATAAAGACAGTGCTGTCCGGAGTTCACGTCCACTTAGAGAGTATGTTAGCGAAGGAGGGCTTCTTTGATGACATATCGACCGAACATTTATACAAATCAATACACGACGCCGTCGTATGCCTCCAAGAAGTCGAGTATATCGACACCGAGAAGACCGATAACGCCTTCACCGGTAAATTTTTCATCGATTCTGAGCCTAAAGAGTCGGTTCCCTAAACTCTGAATGTATTTGAAATGTTCGCTTTGTTTGACTGACTGTTCCCTTTGAGCACATCATTTGTTAATCGCGAAAATCTATTTATGTTTTAAATTTTTGTTAAACTTTTGTCGAAATCTTACGGCTCTTATACTTTGATGTCTCTATTGAAAGCTTTTAATCAGAATTTTTATCAGGATTTATGTTTAAATCTATTATTGTTTTTGAAATAAAAATATTTTATTATGAATTTGACTCAACTTTTCATAAAATAAATCTTGAAATCAGATAATAATGAAAATCCAAAAGACAATCAACGCATGGATTTTGACCGAAATTCACTTAAAAGCGCGACAATCAGTATATCAAACAACAGTCAAAACGGTGGAGACGTTCCCAACCAAATGGATGAAGAGTTCAACATTCCAAGAGTACGCCTCTTCTCGAGCCCAGAATCACCTGGCACACCCAGGACAGTTACAAAATTTGAAGACTTAACTAGGTCAACTATCAGAATGGATTCCTTCAACGAGGAAATACAGACAACGTCGACCCCTCCCACGACTCCAGTAAATGATTTTGAGTTGAGTATCGATTTATTGACTCCAAGTTCAGACACAACAGAAATCATAACTCTTTCACCGCAGCCGATGACCAACGACTGGAAAATACCGGTCCCTCCGCCTCTCCCAACGGCCGATTACTTTAATAACCTAGATTATTCAATTGAAACATCAAATGATAATTCACCAAGCACATCGAGCATACCACCCCCACCTCCGCCACCCTTGCCTCAAAGTTTATCTCCAATAACTCCAGTCCCACCCCCTCTGCCATCGATAGACTATAACCTAACTGTAAGGAAACCGACGGTTATATTAAAAATGAGTCCTAAAAATAGTAAAAACAGTTTTGAGAAGGAAGACCAAAATGAGGGACAACTGTCCGATAATTTTCCAAAAACTAAGAACAAGAAAATAAGTGTAAATCTTAAGTCAAGATCAGAAATGGTGGAAAAATTATTGGAAAGCCATAAAAGTTCTAACGCCTGAAGTTATCAAATGCCAAACAAATCATTAATTCAATGCTTTTTAATGTGTTTTTCATTCAATAGTTATATTGATTTTTGTCGAATAAAAATATGTTTTTAATGAAAATGATTCACATTTTTTCCGTTTCTCTGGAAATTTCAAGAACGCACAGCATATATTAGCTGTAGTAATAGCAGGGACAATTATGTGTTTCACTATCAATCACATTAATTATATAAATATCAAAATTATTTTTCCATTGAAATAATCGAAACAAAAACTTAAATATTTATCAGAATTGTTGGGAATTCTTCCGATTTATTTCATTTCAATAAACATTTTTAATGATTACATAAAATATATGTTTTACTAAAGAGTTGTGTTTAGGACTTGTGAGTCAAACAAATTTAATACAAATACTATTAATTGTAGTGTAAAGTCCCGAATGTCGGGGCTTTCCAAATGAAAACCCCATTTGACTCCTGTTTTGTTTGTCATTAAAAACTTGTTTTGACGACAGACTCAGTTCAACATAACTTCAAACACAATAACAAAATCTCTACTATTTTTAGTTGGAATTCAATTAACTCTTAAGTTGTGTTCAAAAACTTATTTTAAAAAAATATTATCCAAACGTTTAAACTGTTGTGAAATAAATACTCATTTTTAGTCAATTATTGTTTAATCGGTTTTTAGAGGATTTTTTGTTTATCTGCAAAAAAAATTCATTTAAAAGGCATTCAATTATCCCCTTCTCTATGAACTGAAACTGTTTTATAGACCTTTTCAGTCAAAACCTATCATTAATTGTTTATTCGCTTCAAAAGGTAATACAATTTGTTATCAAATCTATTCATTGAATATCATTGAAAAAAGAGCTCAACTTTTTTCTCTCTCAACAAAAATAGATTCACTTGAATGTCATCAACACTGGAAAAAGTTGTATCAAATGTATAATTAATTTTGTGTTTCAATGGTTTCAATGACCAGAAGTTCAATACGATTGTGAACTGCTTTACATTATTAATACATTTGGTTTTAAAATGTCTTTGATTTCAAGTAAAAAATGATTTTTCAATTGAAAATTCAATGACTGATTGGAATACATGTAATTAATTATGAAATGAATGATAAGCTCTTTGATAACCTTTACCTCATTTCGCGAAAAAAGAGTTTTTTTTTAACAAAAAACTATTATATTCTTTGGATTAATTGAAACTCAAATCTATAGCTTTTGGCTATAGTTTGGGATAAAAAAAATTAGTTCAAGACTTGAATGACTCAAATGTTACATAAAATGTTTGGATAAAAGTTGTGATGATATTTGTCTACTGCACCAGTGCTGCAATGTTTAAGAGAACGCTCACACTATTTGCCGGATTAGTTCACTGTCTGCTCCCATCTTTGGAGTCACTTCCGTCCAATAGTATTGTGAATGATGTTCAGGTAATTACAAAATCACTTATATTTCGAAATCACATTAATTTTGATTAATTCAAATCAAAAACTTGTTTACTAGTTTGTGAAACTAGATCAATTTATTTAGATGTGTTAATGGCATAGTTTTTGAATAAATGTCATTTCAATACTTGTTTTGTCAGTATTTGAAAAAAAATAAATATTTTGCTTAACTTTCATATTAGTTATTAACTCTTTTTCATTGTAACCTAGATCAATTCTTGTTTCAAAATCAAAGCTATGACCTAGTCAAATTCTATTTCGATGAGTAACAATTTGACCAAGTTAGTTTCTAATTGAATTCTGACCAACAGGTGATCCCAAAAGGCAACTGCCATCTGAATTGTACGGAAAACTATTTCGATGAGGGGAAGGACTGTCACGACTCTCGAGGCAAATGCAATTGTATCGCTCACTGCTGTCTGGCCTTCGATTGTAGGAATTGGGGAAAATTGGTTGAGTGTCGCCGAAAGTGTAATGTAGTGCCCAATAGGTTCGGCAAACAATCAAATCAAATGAATTGCGAGAACTATATCTGCGATCAGAACTATTACGACAGCGGTTGGGACTCCAGGGGAACGACCGACAGACAGAGGAATTGTGTCGAACACTGTTGTTATGCTTTCGACTGTAGGAAAGCTTCCGGTTATTGCCGTCAGGCCTGTGGTGTCGACGTTTGGGTCACACACAGACCTGGATAACAATTTGTTCAATATTTTTATCGGTGATATTAATACTCATTTTTCAAACAATATTATGTTTTTGGATATAATTCGCTCAAAAATGTCAATAAAATTATATTATTTAATGAAATTATTTTTAAAATTGACAAAATCTATAATATTTTTCATTTTACCATGATAAAACTTCAATTAAGAATTATTTATTGTTTGTTGAATCCAATCGATAAAATAGGAAACTCTTGTATATACTCCTGGGTCTCCCTTTTCTCCACATCCGAGTCCGTAAGAAACCACTCCGACGATAGTAGCCCTTCCCGTTTGATCTCTTTGGATGAGAGGACCGCCAGAGTCTCCCTTCAAACAAATAAAATATTTTGAAATATGAAAAGATAATTGTCTTATACTTGACAAGAATCTTTATTAGTTTTTCCAGCACAAATCATTTGTTTCGAGTCAAAACCAAGATCTGGGTTATAGGCTTTCTCACAGACACTGCACAAATGAAAATTGAATAAAGAATAAATAAGACAAGATGCATTATCTAACCTAGCAGAGTCTAACGGAATGTCAACAGCTCTTAGATTATAGGCCTCCAAACCGTTTTCCGAAGTGAGTCCCCAACCACTAACAGTCAGTTCCTTTGAGACGATTTGATTTTTATTCGGCAGACAAACAGAATTAATGGGTAAACCCTTTTGGCTCAGGAATAATAACGGGCTTTTCAATGATAACAGGGCGATATCATTGAAAAATTCTTTTCCTCTTAGATTTGGATCAAAATTTGGATGAATAACTATACTCTGGATGTCAAAGACCTGGCTACTCATCGATCCGGTTATTGTTTGAGTGCCGGCTATTATTTTGAGGTCTTGAGTACTGGACCTTAAGTCAAATAAAATTAAAATTAAAATATTTGTTTAAAAATGATATCCCTTACGACACTAAACAGTGAGCGGCAGTCAAAACCCATTTCGGGTGTATTATAGAACCGCCACAAATGTGTGACAAAACAAGAGAGGTTCCAATTGTATTGATAGACTTAGCCAGTGAGATTTGCCAAGGAAAATCATTAATGCTCACCTCAACCCCACCAAGTATTTTTGCAGAAATATCACCAATTGCATTCAATGGTAGACCACAGCTGTTTTCCGTTGATAATTGTGTCTGGGTCTTTATTGGTGGAAATAATCCAAACAATAGTAGTATTTGTGAAGATATTAATGTAAACATTATTAATATTTGCGTAACACTTTTGACACATTAAATTAATTGAACTTATCAAGCGCTATTTGTTTTCACTTTTCAAAATAATCATTCAATCAAATATATACTAATATGACCGACAACTGCTTTTATTCAACATTAAAAACAGTCATTCCTATGCACTAACTGTTTGATAATGAGCTGAAATTTCTAAGAAATCGGTATATTTTCAGAAAAATTTTCAGTAAAAGTGAAACTCATTGTAATTTCAGAGAAGAAGAAAATATATTTTTTATTTAATAATTTTTTCAAATGATTAAACAAATATTACAATAATAATAACACATTAATAATAACTTACAGTTATACTCACAATACTTGAATGAGTGTGTTGATTCATTTTTAAAACTAAGCATGCTAATTAATTCAAGAGGACCTTGACTAAATCACCTTGTTAATTGCGATTCGTGTTTATTATTTTCGTAATCCAATCGATATAATAGGAGACTCTGGTATATACTCCGGGGTATCCTTTGGCTCCACATCCCAGTCCATAAGAAACTACTCCCACGACAGTAGCCCTTCCCGTTTGATCTCTTTGGACGAGAGGACCGCCAGAGTCTCCCTTCAAACAAATGAAATTAATTGTGATCTGAAGACACAATTATCATATACTTGACAAGAGTCTTTATTAATTGATCCAGCACAAATCATCTCTCTCGAGTCAAACCCAATATCTGGGTTATATGCTTTCTGACAAATCCTGTTCAAATGAGAATTCCAAAATTCAGAAGAGGAAGAAGCTTGGCCTCACCTAGCAGAGTCTAACGGAACGTCAACAGCTCTCAGATTATAGGCCTCCAAACCGTTTTCCGAAGTGCGTCCCCAACCACTAACAGTCAGTTCCTTTGAGACGATTTGGTTTTTATTCGGCAGACAAACAGAATTAATGGGAAAACCCTTTTGGCTCAAGAATCTGATCGGAGTTTTTAGTGATATCAGAGCGATATCATTGAAAAATCCAATTTTTGAATCAAATTTTGGATGAATCAAAATATTCTTGATGTCAAAGACCCGGCTACTCATCGACCCGGTTATTGTTTGAGTGCCGGCTATTATCTTGGTTTTAGCGATATCTTGAGAACTGAACCTTAAATCAAATAAATATTCAAATAATTGTCGAAAAGTCATATCTCTTACGACTCGAAACAGTGGGCGGCACTCAAAACCCATTTCGGGTGTATTATAGAACCGCCACAGAAGTGGGATTCGACATAAGACTGTCCACTTATACTGCTATACTGTATTGAAACTTGCCAGGGGTAGTCACTTATCATAATTTCATTGCCGCCAACAATTTTTGAGGAAATACCTCTCATTGCGTTCAGTGATAGTCCACAGCTTTGTTTCGATGCTTTGAAAGTTGGCTCAGAATCATTTTGATTGTTCGATAAATAGTCCTTGGCTATTATTGGGTTGTTTCCAGTTGGTAATTGTATCTGGGTCTTTATTTGTGGAAATAATCCAAACAACAGTAATATTTTTGAAGATATTAATGAAATCATTATTTGAATAACACTTTTGAATCAATAAAATGAGCGAAACTTATCAAGCACAAATTTTTTAAATTACAAAAAATATTATCATTGACTTGATCCTTTAATCGCATATTTAAAACAGTCATTGCTGTGCTCTAACTGACAATGAGCTCAAATTTCTAAGAAATCAATATTTTATTGAAAAGTTTGAGTAAAAATGAAATTCATTGTAATTTTAGGGAAAAAAGAGATTTTCTTTTATTTCATAATTGTTTCGATGAATAAACAGATATAATAAACAAAAGTATATTTCAATTGATGTGTTGATTCATTTTTACATCTAAGCATGCTAATTAAATAGTAAGAACATTGAATATATCATCTAGTTAATTTGGATTGGGGTTTATTATTTTTGTAATCCAATCCGAAAAACTCGAAACTCTGGTATATATTCCAGGATATCCTCTCCGTCCACAACCATTACCAATAGAGACAATACCAACGATAGTAGCCCTTCCCGTCTCATCTGTTTGTGTGAGAGGACCTCCAGAATCACCCTTTGATTGAAACAAATAAATAAAATCTCTATTAATAAACATTTGTTGACTCACTTGACACGAATCCTTGCCCTGAGAACCGGCGCACAGCATAGACTTGATATCATAGTCCCGGCCATAAATTTTCTTGCATTGACTTTATTTCAATAAATTAGTTACTGTTTTCAAAATGTTTGTAAACTAACCTAGATCGAACTAATGGTAGATCAACGGCTTTCAAATTATATGAATCGGCACCGTTTTCAGCAGTGGTTCCCCAACCAGTGGTCGTAACCACTTCTGAAAGGTATACCCCTTTATTTGGGAGACAAACGGTATTTATTGGCGACTCGTTTTGAGCCATAGTTCTGATGACAGTCTTCAGTCCAATCAAAGCGATATCATTAGACCCTTTCCTCGTGTCATATGAGGGATGGATCACAACTTTGTTGACATCAAAGCTCTCACTATTTTCTGAGGCTTTGATAGTCTGAGAGCCGGCTATCACTCGAATGCGTTTAATAGCGTCCGGTCTGATGACCCACTGCTGTCCACTTTTGGCCATAACTGTCCTGAAAGGTGACGAAAATCTCAGATAATGTGAATTTCAATTAAAAAAGTTGTCAAACCATTCGAGGCAATGGGCGGCAGTAATAACCCATTTGGGATGAATGATAGAACCGCCACAGAAATGGCTTAAACCAAAATAATTTGACTTTTGGAGCGACACCTGCCAGGGGTAGTCTTCTATACTAACGTCATTTCCACCAATTATTTTTGTGAACAGAATACGCGTCGCATTGACTGATAGGCCACAGGTTAGTGACGATAATTTCACCAAATCATCGTAATAATCTTGGTTAGGATTATCACAGTCAGTTAAAGAATCGAGCAAGGGTATTATCGGCCCATTTGTCACGCTTATCACTGGGGGGCCAACGGGAACGACCACCGTTTGGAAGGGCGGCTCAATTGGTCTGTAGACACCGATAAATGTCAATAATTGAGTGAAGAATGCTTTCCAACCCATCCCTCTATTAACACATTTAATGGTTTTATTATTTGTTTAAAAATAATTCTCAACTCATGTTATATCCGATGAAATAAATTCATTGAAAATGAAATTTATTTTTCAGAATCGATACGAAAGACAACTGTTTTTTTCAATGATTTCAAAATCGATTTATTATTTAATGATTAATCATTTTTTTCAAACAAATAATAATTCTCTGAATTTTGTGTTATTTAATGCTTAACATTGAATGTGAAAACCAAAACAATTGGCACTTTATGACGGAATTCATTAATTCTGTGCATTCGTAACCTTATTTAAAAATCATCAATTCGAATAAAATAAACTTGATCAAATTGAAAATCATATTTTAAAAATTATTCCAAGAATTCTATTGTTTTAATTGTATTATTGATTGATATCCTGAGTAATTTTAAGTGATATATATTCAACAACAATATTTATAAATATTATTGAATGACCTTGGTTCTAAATAACAGTATACACTTAAACCTCTCAGGGAAGGTCTGGTCCCGACGGGTTTCTTTCTGAGAAGTTTAAGTGTATATACTTTTCCTTAACCTCTTGTATTGATACCAAATTCAGATAATAATTATTCAATAATTGAACATAAATTCACTCATTTGACTCATTCTTATAAATGAATTTAATTTCCTATTTATATGTTTTACTTTAATTTAGAGATTAAATTGAAATAAAACAATAAAAAAAATAAAAAAAGTGTAGGACACTGTATTTAGTTTAAATCCAGTTATTTCGGCCAAATTACCGAAAAATGGCGGAAAAAATGGTCGCCGTGCTTCGTGCGGCCGCCATTTTGTCTTTTTTCGCCTCGACCTCAGGGGGGAACTTTCAGAATTTTTCGAGTCAGGGCAAGGTATTTTGCCAATACCCCCTTGGGCATGTGTGTCTTTAAAGAATAAATTTAATTAATGAAGAGGAATAGACAAGTGTCTAGGAGAAATATTTTAGATAAAGATAGTGGTCAATTTTATTTTTAATAGAACAAACTAAGTAATGTTTTGTAAATGGTTGCTTTTTCAATTAATTTATTGAGGATTTGCTTCTGAAATAATTTTCATAGGTATGGGAACTGTGGACCCCTTCTATTCGTAGAGGAATTTTATATGAAAAGCAAAACATAAGGTTTGGTAATAAATTAGATGTCGCCAAATGTCAAGGATTACAATGAAATCTCAAGAATCAGAGGATTCTCAACATTTTAAAGGGAAAATAACTTTCATCTCATTAGTTTGTCCAAGATGTTAATAAATAACTTAATATTTGAATTCGAGTAAAATTTCAAAAATAAAGTATTCATTTTTAATCTAAAAACTGCAAAATATATTCATGTAATAATAGTTCAAGTTAATTATTAAAATTACAAAAAAATTACAATGCAAATACAAAATAAAATTGTTTTGAAATAAATAATTTTTGAATAATTTATTGAATTTAAAATTATATCTTCATGGGGAATAAGAAAATAACCTGGATACTCTAATTTGACGTAACACTGAATGCCAATACATTAAACCAGACTTTTTTCTGAACTGAAAACACATTTGAGTCAAAGACACCGTTCCGTACATTTGAATAACTTTTTTGAGAATTATTTCATTTTGACAATAATTCAAAAACAATGAATCGAATACTTATTGTATTTAAAATTATGACAGGTAAGTTCATAAGAAAATATCCTAGATCAGAAGAACCATGATTATTTTTAACAGGGGTCAACACGTGGACACGTGATATCTGTCTCATAATCAACAGCGCCCAAATTGATTTGGTATGTATTTCCACATTATTTCTTTTGAAAACCCCTCTCAGAGCACAACTACCACTTCCACCACCCAGCTAACTCACTCAGAGCTCAACTACCACTTCCACCGAACAGCTAACCCTCTCAGAGCACAATTACCACTTCCACCCAACAGATAACCCTCTCAGAGCTCAACTACCACTTCCACCGAACTCTAACCTCTATCAGGGTATTTTTTAACTTCTTAGATCAACAGAATCATGATTTATTTTCTACAGGCGTTCGGAACGGGATTGAGTTTCGTTTCAACTCCCAATCGGCGATCCGGCCATAAAAATGGCGAAACACTTTGAGGTGGTAGACGTCTCATGCAAAGGAGAATATAAGTAAGTAACCTAGAACATTTTGATCATTTTATTACTGCCTTTTACTTCCAGTTTCTCTTCTGTCGAGGAAGAAAAACAAAGTATGATGAGATATTTTGAAAAAATCCTCGGCTATAAAGAGGCCGCGGACGCCATCTCGGAGTACATCATCAAAACGTCAAATACTTGGACACGAAATGAATTGTGCAAAATAATTAACGGAGCATCACATCAAAGATACGTGGAGTGGGAAAAGGCTTTAGATAGAAGATCAATGAAGTCAATGCTGTCATAAATTGATCTTTAACATTGATCAAGATTAAAGATCAATTTATGACCGCATTACAAGAAGCATCTGATCCAGATTCAAAGATGACCATCCCTCAAATGATTTGGTATGTATTTTTGCATAATTACTTTTGAAAACCTATTTCAGAGCACAGCTACCACTTCCACCCAATACCTAACCCTCTCAAAGTACAACTACCACTTCCACCGAACTCTAACCTCTATCAGGGTATTTTTAACATCCTATATCAAAAGAATCATGATTTATTTTTCACAGGCGTTCAATCCGATAGGGATTGGGACTCATTTTACACGGACAACTCCCTATAGGAGAGCCGGCCATAAAAATGGCGCAACATTTTGAGGTGGTTGACATCGCATGCAAAGGAGAATTTAAGTAAGTATACTAGAACATTTTGATCATTTTATTACCACCTTTTACTTCCAGTTTCTCTTTTGCCGGGAAGGAAAAGGAAGGGATCGTCAGATTTTTCGAGGGAATCCTCGGCTATAAAGGCAGCCGACGCCATGTCGGAGCACATCATAAGACTGCGGCGCCGCTGATTATGAGACAGAACAAGAAGTGATATCTGTCTCATAATGAACGGCGCCTCACCTGAGCACTAAAAGCCACTGATCCACAGTCAATGATGACCATTCCTCAATTGATTTAGTATCTATTTTCAAATTATTTAAATTTATATAAAAATTTATTTGTTTTTTATGATAAAAATATAATTACTCTTTTGTTTTAAAATTATTTTTAATTAAATTGGATCTAAATATTTATTAATTGTTTGAATATATAATAAATTTAAGAATATTTTGAATTAAAATGTAATGAATTTTAATTTTTTTGAATAAATAAAATGAAATAAAAAACAAATAATATCTCAAATTAATTCTGCAAACAGTTGGACATAAAGTGCTCAATCAATGTTAAAATAATATAGTATTTCATTTTTATTAATAAAACTCTTTGAAAATCAAGAAAACAATAATTGATTTTAAATTTCATTTGTAAAATGAAATATATAGAAATGGTAACTATCCCCCAAGATAACTGATCCGAAGTCATACCCTTCTGGAGAATTGATGCAACCGTATCCCAACAGCTGGTATTCTATAGCCAAGAGCACAGACTTGAAACCAGGGCATCTCCTTCCGCTTTACTACATCGAGAAAGACCTGGTTGCTTATCGAACCCATTCGGGTAAAGTCCCTTAAAGATCCTCGGGTAAAGTATATTTTCAGATATACCTATGACCTTTGCAAAACAATAATAATATTAGGCTGATATTTTGAAAATAACTCCCCCTAGAACGGCAAAATTGGCAAAATAATCCTCCTAGGATCGAGAAACTTTAGGGCCGACCAATAAATATCAGCGAAAAAATGGCTAAAGATAAAGGAGCATGACAGACTTTGTTTGATGGAATTGATTTGAAGTATTAGCTTATTGATATCAATTGATGAATAGGTTAGCAAGCAAAGAAATTAATCATGAATAGCATTTTTTTAATTTACAAAAATCATCTCATTTTAAGATCACTCTGAAAAAACTCTGGTAACAGTCATCGGCAAACAAATCTAGGTCAAAAATATCAAAATTTGAAATGGCAATAAATTAGTATAATTTAATCTATCTTGGTGATTCCAATTAATTCTTTAATGATTGCAAGGGCAGCTTCCGGCTGATCGGTTGGCACCATATGTCCAGCGTTGCGGACAGTCATAAAACTGATGCCTTCATATCTCTTTACGAAACCTGCAGTCCGTCCCCCAATTGTCCACTTCTTATACTTCTCAACCAATTTATAGTCCAATTCGTCGACAAATTGTTGGTCTCCGAGAAAATCACAGACGATATCAATGTCTCCGTTATAGACAATAAATGTTTTAATTTTGTGTTTTTCTATCAATTCTTTGAACTCATTCTTCATAGACATGTATTGTCTCTTATAATTAACTCGAGAACACTGTTCCCAAGGCTTGACCTGTTCCGGGATGTGCAGTGCTTTTCTCACTTCGGCTGAATTAACGTAATGTTCGTAGCCTTTGCTAACGCAAACAGGTTTGCTGGAATAGGCACTAACAAGGTCTTTTATTTGGTCGGATTCAATGCCGAAGTATGTCTGGAGTGTGACCTCAAAGTGACCACCACTTGAATAGTAGTCAGTTGGGGAGCAATCGGTGTAAATATTATATGGATTAATACCGTTCCCAATGACCTTCGCTCTGATCACTTCCGCCGGATTACACGCGGGATACGTATGGTTCGCGAAATTGCATACCTGTCCCCCATTTTTACATTCGCAACACTTCTCAACCAAACCATTCCATTCCTCTGAACTGATGAGTCCGTGAGTGTAAGCGATCCTCACTTTAGAGTTGAAAAACATATCGAAATCGAGGGCTCCGTTACCGATGGCCACACCCTTCAGATTGATGTCCGCTTTGTTCCTGAATATTCTGAGCGCTAACATCGGTATATAAACTCCGGCATAACTCTCACCCGTTATATAAAACGAATGATTACTGAATTGTGGAAACTTCTTGAAGAATTCTAAAAGAGCATGGTAATTGTCATCAGCAGTTTGGTCGTCATTATTGGAGAGGTGTCCGCTCGAGTCATAACTATAACCGACCCCTACCGGAGACTCCAGGTATAGAACGTTAGCCAAAGTGTTCCAACTGTTGGGGTCTTCGACGACAGTCTTTTGGTCGTCATTGACTCTGAAGGGCCCGTTCTCTGTCCAGAAGCCACCCAAAGAACTACATCCGGGCCCACCATTTAGCCAAAGAATGAGTGGGTCCTTCTCGGGATTGGATTGACTTTCGACAAACCAGTAGTGATAGTGTCGGGTCTTCTCAACCGTAAGATAACCGGAATAGTGACGAAAAGATGACTTTGGGGTCAGTCCTGGAAGTTGTTTGACCTCATCCTCAGGAAATCCCAAACAATAACTGAATGACAATAAAAGTATTACTGAAGTCAACAAACAATCCATTCCTCAAATCGAAGGAAATACCTCTGATTTGAACCAAAAAGAGTTGACTTTTATATGACTTCAAAACATATGTCTTTTTTCACAGAATTTGAGTCACATTTTTTGATAATGACTTACAGTTTCAATACTCCAGGTTTAGTATTGACCTAATTTTCAGATATTAGTCTCTGTCATGTGAGAAATTAATCTTGATCAAATCATATGAGCATTCATTAGATAATAAAAGGGGGGAAATCAAATTAATCAGGGTAATCAATTCAAATTCTCAGAAATTTCAAGTCATTTATTTTTAGTGTAAAATTTTCTTGGTAAAAATTTTTGATCAATCATGTTATTAAAAATTACTTCCTTCAAATTTATTTCGAGTGAGCTTAAAATAAAATGAACAGGATCTTAAATAATTTTTTTAAAAAAAATTAAAACAAAATTTGACAAAAAAAAGTCTAGGACACCCAGTATTCCCAGGTGGTCTCCCTCCCAAGTACTAACCAGGCTCGACGCTGCTTAACTTCGGTGATCGAACGAGAACCGGTGCTTTCAGCGTCATATGGCCCTAGACATTTAAAATTGAGTTTGCAACAAGTTTTAACACAAATTTAAAAGTATCCTGGTATTTTAATTTACCAGACAATCAGGTTTTTTATTGGAAAACTTTTCAAATTATTACAAAACAGTTATTAAACAAATCATTATTACAAAACATTTGGCAACAAATTAGTTGTTTTTGATATCAAGAAAAAAAAACATAACTTTTAACTAAAATTTATTTATTGTTTCATTTCTTCTTCAGATTATTAGGATCTGATTCCTCCTCATCTTTCGGTGGCTTCTCGTAAGTGATGTCATTGAGATAATACCAGGTATCGGATCCCTGGCAGTCGACGTTGTATTCCCAGTCGCATACTCTGTACTCCTGATTGAAAGCCGTCTCATTCGGACATATCATTGATACTCTTCGGCCGAAAGCGTCGCAAATGTGGAACACCTGGCAATTGAACTCAACGTCGGCGTAGTATCCGATCGCCCTTTCCTTGCAGTCGAAGTGGAATTCCGTGTCCGGAAGGTCTGCCCATCGCTTCACCTGAAGGCATGAAAAAAAAGTTATAATTGAATTTCAGATAATTAGTTGAAAAATAATATTTCCGTGAAATTTGATTTCGAGTCAATTATTTTTTCTGTTGATTGTCTCGATTCCAGACAAAAGAAAAAAATTAATGGAAAGCCTTAATGTGGGGGCGGTTTGTATATCAGCTCAAAGTGTTTTCTGATAGTTATTTGAAATTTTTTTGTTTGAAAGGGAAGAGGAGTTTAAATGGGATTCCTTTCCTTAATCTCATTTTCATCACCTCTTGTGTTGAAAATTACTTTCAATCAAATGTCAAATGAGATCCACTCATATAAATTGAGATGAGCTAGATCACATCAGAAGTAGGTGAGATAATATTCCTTAAAGACATTGTATCTTGATCATTTTGATTGATTTCTAAATGGAATCAGCTTTTAAATAAGTGATCTTTTAAATTTATCTAGCTCTTAATAGCTCAATCAAATTTAATCCAGATTATTTTTTGCGATTAAAACAATTTAAATGACTTTTCAATTGGTTTTTGATTTATTTATCAGAAAATAAAGTATTTCTATTTTTGACCACAAGATTGAAGGAACAAATGAAATGAGATATTTATTGGATTCAATTGATTCCGATTACTTTTATTATCGTTTGACATAAATGCGGAAATTTTTTTTCCTTTCAGTAAATATTTAAATAAATTGTTTTTAAGCATTGATTTTGAATTATGAAAGTGAATGAGAAGACCATAAAACAGAAGACTATAAAAAAAAGTTGAAATAAAATACTGTTTTTTTCAACGTTAAGAGGAGTGAGAAGTGAGAAGAATAGCACAGAATAGCCAAAGAGATTGGAAACTGATATTCAATGACCTATTATTTTGGGAGATATTATTTTTGATGCCCAGACTTACCCGACTTAATGACTTTGAGTATACAATGGCGAGCGCTATAAATAGGTTAGGAATCAAAATGAATAAAAAGATTAGAAATTTATTTTTCAAAACAATTTGTTTGAATGAAAAACAAGAGAAAAAAGACGAGAATTTTTGTTACCAATTGATAGTAAACTTTCAATTTCTTGACTCAAAAAACTAATAAAACATTTGCTTTTGTGTTGTTTTCTAACGAAAAATAAAAATTTTTAATTTCGGGAAATCATCCGAAAAGTATTCTGAATAATTCTCGTCCTTTTATTTTGTTCTTGTTCAACGTGGATTTATCCTAGATTATAATAAATTGATTAGACGTGAGTTGACTGTACCTGTTAAACTGATGATGAGTGCAATGACAAGAGATTGATTGGCCATTCCGTCGGATATTTTTAGATTTTATTTAACGTAAAAAAATTTAAAACAAATTTTATGCAAATCTCTACTCGTTTTTCACAGTTGAGCCCAATATTTAATACAACAATAATAAAGAAATTATAGTTAATTGAAGTCCTTTTTTACAGTCATTCAAATGAAAAAAATGTTTTTTATTTTAACTTACATTCAATGCCTTGAATATGAATCGAGTTTTTTGACGAACTGTGAAATTGTATTAAAAATAAAGATATTATTATTAGTAATAAATGTGTTTCAATATGATTGGAGTCAATTTGATAGATATAACACTTTTCATTTGAAAATCAATTTTGTTGAGCATTAAAATCAAAATATTTTTCTTTCGGTAAGTTTTCTCTCTCCTATTCATCGAGTTATGTGTGAAATGAATTTTTCTCAATAGACTTGTTCTCCAAATTTTTTTATCCTCTTCTGACCCCATATTTTAATCAACTGATGGAATAGTTTTTTAATAATTTATAAGAATTTTGTTTTGATTTTATTGGAAATTAGTGTTAATTTTAACGATAAGTTTCAGTGAATAATGATTTTCAATGAAATATTAGTTTAAAAATTTATTTCCAATTAGTTTTGGATTTTGTTTTCTTAACGGATGGGGGAAAAGAAAGGGAGGAATCCCTCAGAAAAGTTGAATTATCTATAGATTGAGGCGTTTGCGAGAATCTCTGTATCTCTATTTGATTTATGAAAATATATTCTTATTGTGTATTGAATTTTGGGTCGAATTTCATACCAATTGATGTCTTTATAAATGTTAATAACAAAAACAATACCAATATTTTGGTAACTGTTTTGAAATAGATTTGACTTTTATAGCACTTTCAGAGGTGTGACTGAAAATGTGTTTTACTTTAAATTAAGTGATTTTTTTTTCTCTCTATTGAAAACATTTCTAATGTTAGTCAAAGAGATGTATGCCTTCCCTTATGTTGTGTTGAATACCGTTTGATATTTAGGCCGAAAACGATATTTTCTTTTGAAATGTTTTTTATTTTATTTTTTGCTTTGAAATGAAATATCAAACTTTGAAATAGATTTTAAAATTTTAATTCACATCACTTTTTGAACATTATTTGTAATAATAATAAGTTATTTTAAATGAGAAGCGAAATAAAGATTGAAGAATATCACGAAATAAATTGAAAATAAACTTATTATGGTATGAATTGAAAGAGATTTTTAGTGAGAAAAAAATATTAAGAAAATTATATTTAATTTTTTTCTTTTGTTAACTTTTTTTTACTCATTTCTATCGTCTTATGAATCGAAAGATGTTTTTAATAATTTTCTCCTCAGAAGAGAAAAGAGGAATAAAATAAATAAAAATATAATTTACGGCAAAATAATGAGAAATATTTTTTTTCAAGTGATATATCATTTGTATCCAAGAATCAATTTTTAGGCAAACATTAATCAAATAGATTTTTGAATTGAAAATTGAATGGAACTGGTTATCTTCAACAACAAAAAATTGATAATGATGAGCTTTGCTAATGAGAAAGGTAAATAAGAATTAGCTCATCCAGGTGAGAGGTTAATAATGACTCTGGTAATGACTCTATTTTTGCTGATGATTTTTTTAATAAGATGATTCTGCTTAATTTCTTGGAATTTTATAATTTAACTGGATAACAAATATGTGGGTCAGTAACCCATACAAAGAGTCGGACCACTTGAAAGACTGGAACAAATGATGAATATTTCTGAATATTTTTGTGTGAAGTTTATATACCATAATAAATATTAAACGAAATATAATATGAATTTTTCTTTTAGTCTTTTTCTTAGCACTCATTCAGAGTAAAAATGGGGACTATTTTTGTAAGTTTTCAAAAACAAGTCATTCATTTTGGTTAACATCAAAATTCTTGATTCAAATGTGATTTCCATTCAAATGTGTGTTTTGTTTCTCTTTTCCCTCTCTTCCCTCTCTTTACATAAAAACGCTTTTTGTTTCTTATATTAAAAAAAACTTTTTCTTGTCTTTCAATTTGAGAGACAATAAAATCGCAATGAATTTGAATCAAATCTCAATTTGAAGTGAATTTTCATTTGAATTAAATATTAGTTTCGAGAGAAATGTTTTTATTTTGTTTTGCATTCAAATTAAGTTATTTATACGTCTGAAGCGATCCATTAATTAACATTAATTAAGAGGTCGGGGCCTAAAAGAGTTGAGCTATTATTTGCTCTGAAAAAAGCTAATCATAGCTTCTGTTCAAACATTTTTAAGACACTTAACACTAATTTACATTAATTTTGTGAATAACTGATTGGTTTTACTGATGAAGTGCTCCGAAAACGGAAGAGATATTATGTTTTTATGGTAACGACTCTCGAAACCATTGCCAGAAAAAAATGAGTAAAGAATTATTTTTATCAAACACTTAAAGCCATTGAATGATAGATAAGAAAAAAAGCAAAAATTGATTTTTTCTTTTGTTTAATAAAATTTAAATATTTTTTTCCCTCGAAATTCGGTTGTTATCTGACATCAGATCTTATCTCAAATTTCCATTAAATTAAAATTCAAATCAATGGCCGAAAAAAATGTGAGCGAAAAAACACAATCAATGAAAATCTCGATTAATTTATAGCTACTGTTCCCCAGTGTTTGGGGGAACAGACGGTAAGAGTTTTTTTTCTC
Source organism: Tectocepheus velatus (assembly GCA_034700625.1). Taxonomy (NCBI): domain Eukaryota; kingdom Metazoa; phylum Arthropoda; class Arachnida; order Sarcoptiformes; family Tectocepheidae; genus Tectocepheus; species Tectocepheus velatus. Next base: position 15,393 of record JAQIXV010000382.1, on the reverse strand, counting down.
TTCATTAAACATAAAACATTCAAAACATGAATTGAAATCTAAAATTACTTTTTTTAGTTTCATATGTTTTTTAAACCTCTTTTCTTATTGACTGAGTTATAGCTGAAAAAAACTTCTGTTACCTGAGTGTGCAATTCGTGCCTCTATTTTATACCTTACTTATATTGGTTTGGGAATAAATGTTTAATGACTATAAACCTGGTGAACAATAGATTGTAATCCGTGATAATCCGATTTAAAATATACCATTCATATGGGGCCTCTCCTCTCTTATGTAACAGCTCTTGGCATTACTTAATACTACTTTTATTGTCAGCAAAATATTTAGTCTTTAAGTTTTCATTCAATCATTTATTTGATTTATTTTTTTCTTTTTTTAAAATAAAATTTTTTTTTTGAATAAATAGTTTGAGTGTTGATTTGAAAAGTGAGAAAAACTCATTAAAACTAATTGTTTTTTGCTCTCAATTTATCAAAAAACTAAATCATAATTATTTTATTTTTTAGCCAAAAATTTATCGCTCTCTCTCTCTCCCTCTCTCTCTCTCTCTCTCCCAATAAATTATGGCTTGTTTTTAAAGAAGCCGTTCTCTAAACGACTGAGTGTTTTATTCATAATTTTTTTGGCGATCCTCTGCTGTGACTCTAAATTGTATTTTTGCTTCAATTGGTTATAAACCGATACAATCAGTCATTCAAAACTTATGGACCGTTTGTGAGGAAAACCATTTTTGGAGAAAACAATTCCCTTTAAACACAACAATAAATTCAAATCAATCTTTTATTTTGTTTTTAAATTAATTTTGTTTTGTTTTCCAAAAATCATTTGTAATTCAATTCAATTCAATGAATATTTTGTTGAATCATTCATAAGGCAGTGCTCTCTCTCTCTCTCTCTCTCTCTCTCTCTCTCTCTCTCTCTCTCTCAACGCTAAAATTAAAATTGTAAATTACCATGTTCATTGCTTTCTATTGATACTTAAATGACGGAATTTAAATTGCCAATTGATATAATGTAGATGGATCACTTTTGTTTGTCTAAACTTGGTTCTGGTGAATGACTGATCGAAATTGAAAGCAAATAAAACTAAGAAAAAAAGACACTTCACTAAAAACAATGCACAGAATAAATGCGTTTTGAGAATAGATTTGATGCTAAACTGTATTCCGAGCGCAACCTCTAATCACTCAGAAGATCTATACCTGAGATCTGGAGATCTGACAAAAAACACGATTCTATGACTAAAAATAAATTAGGGATAAAGACTAAAGTAATTCTCCTTTTTTTGTTGCTTGGTAATAGCCTGGGTAATAGTCTTGGCGCTATTAAAGTCAAATACATTTGTTAATAGCCATTCATTAAATCATTAGAGAAACAAAACTTTTCGCATATTATATAATATTATCGCTTATTATTGTTTTGCAAATAAAAACGGTTTTCCCATAAATAAAAACCAAACGTTTGTTTCTGTCATTCGAGTCTATGGTCAGCACTTATGCTGAGCTGTTGTCGGGGCCGAAGATCTTCAACTCTAATAAGAATTCAGATCATTCTTCAAGAGTTTAATGAAGTTTTTGTTTCACATAATTTCAAGTTTGAGGTATTTTTTTAATAGATTTCCTGTCTTTTTGTTTTGTCATTCTTAGTCTCATTTCTATTGTGTGTTGAGGTTAACTTGGTTAAATTAGGATTAAACACACGAAGTATCATGCTAACTGTTACAAATTTTGAATATTCATGTTCAAAGTTTTTCTGAAAATTGATTTGATTTCAAACATTTTTGCATAAATTGAATTTGAAATTAATTTTTAATTTATTACAAAAACCAATAAATATTAGCTATTGTTTCACATCCAGTAATGGACTCAATATTTGAATTATTAATTGATATCTAAATTATAATCAATTTTTCATTGAATGGATTTCGTGAGTAACAAATTCGCAAACTTTCCTCGATTTAAAAATTAGTAAATTATTTCTTCTTTGAAAGTTTCAAATTTAATGCTCTTTTCAAAAGAATATTCATTGGGTTTAACGGTTTAACTCTTGATTATAATTGAATTAACAAAACATTAATAAAAATTGTTTCATAACTAATGACTTCATTAAAGTTCAACTTTTGGATTGATTTCAAATACCCATTGAAAAGGATATCATCAAATGAATAGAGATTTAATTGATTGTAAACTTTTTTTCGGGACATACCTCTGGTTCTGAAGTATCTGATGAATGAATTCAAGTGATTCCCTTCGGATCCAAATTCACTGAAGAAGTTTCACTTTTCAACAAAAGATAATATATTTTAAAAATTCATTTAAAAATTGTTTTTAAACTTAAAAAAACTTAAATCTCCTGAAAGCGAGTCTTCAGACAAAAAAACACTTATCGATAGTTAACTCTCTCTTAAGGCTTACAAAAAAGATTTTCATCAAATAATTTGCTTTTTATTTATACGAAGAAATTAGTTGTATTGATAGCATAACTCTCCCCTTCTCTAAAAATTCAGACCAATTGTGAGGTCGGAGACGAGTAACTGATTATTTACGTCAGGAGTGACTCTTCGTTTTAAAACTCGGTCATCACTTCAAGAGGCAAAACCAGACCCCAATACCTGCTCTTCGAACTCTCAATTGTTCTCTCTCTCTCTCTCTCTCTCTCTCTCTCTCTCTCACCGAAAAAGACTAAAAATGAAACATTGGTTTCATTTTGAGACCAATTGAAGTGAATATAAAATTGGATTTTAATTAACAATTAAACGCCTTTTCCATGCGTTTTGTTTTAGACTTGTCAGGGTTTTTAAGCCAGTCAAGTTTTAATAAGTTTTCTATCTCAACATTCTATTGATTTGAATTGTAATATAAATTGTCAAGTTACATTTTCTAATAGTTTGAAACTATATTTTCATTTCATAAGTTATTTCCTTTTCTGAGAAATTTATTTTTGATTTACAGTCTCTGAAGACCTCTCTATTGCTTGTTATTCAATGCATTGAATTCCTTTGAATCCATTTATCCATTGATTAATAGATAATTCATCTTTTTTGAAGGTATTGTTCACTGATCAATTGATAATGTCCTAGAACACATCATTTTAAGAACGGGGATCGAATCCAGTCCTTTGAAATCCGATATAAAGCCAAATAATAATCAGTATTTTTGAGGAAATCTCGTTTGAAAGGAAAGTCTACTTTATTTGAGTTTTGTTTTGAATCTCTGCTAACAATAAGATTGAAGCGAAAGTTGTATTACTTTTTTAGGAAAGATTTTACTCTTTTTTTGTGTAAAAATTATATTCTGTGCGATCGATAGTAATCATAATAATCATCTCAAGAGAACTCATTCCCCATCAATAGAGGCATAGTTTTTGTCGACTTTTAGATCCAGTTATTGTTTTCGGACTATTTTATTGAAATTGTGTTATTATTTTGGCTTTTATTAGAAATCTTATGATAACTGCAATCTAAACACAAAGTGAAGCCTTTTAGACAACACCTCAAAGTATTAGATGTGTTTCACTTTCCTTTCACCAAATCCTTTGTGAATCACCTTTTTATCCATATTTGTGATAACTATAGTGTTGTTTGAGTTATATTACAAAATCATATTTTTTTAATCCCTTCAGAAGTATTCAAATAATACAATACTTTTCCCTTATTTTTCGGAAAGCATTCAATTATTCTTAGAGTCAGTGAAGAAATAAAATCAAAAATTTTATCTCAATTTTAGATTATATTCAATGCCTAACAACAGGTCAATGAATTTCAATACGAAACTAAAAATGTTTGAAAATGTTTTTAATCAGAAAACTTATGCGAAGTTTATTTTAAAAATATTTTAATTAAAATCTATAAAAATAGTAAAACTATTGATTCATTCAAAAGTTGTTATTAATTGGGGTTTGAATTGTGGTTTCCCTTTACGAAAGACAACCGTTTATTGAATGGGCTTTCAATCAAATATCAAATTTTAAATACAAACTCAAAATTAGATCAAAACAATAAAAATTAGTAATAGTTTCGTAAAAAAAAAACTGAAACTATATTTTCATAATTGATTTGAAGAGAAGTTATGAAAAGTATTTTTGATTTGCATTTAAAACTTTTTTATGCAAATAATTTCTCTTTGTTTTACTCATTGAAAGATGAGATTTGTTTTATAAATTCAATTCATCTATAAATATATGAGTTATTCGTGAAGTATAATAATATTTCATATTTTTTATTATATAATTTTTTTGATGTTTTTCATCAAAAAATAAATAAATTTTAAGATTTTAATGAAATATGATTTTTAATGATTTCACGAAATGAGTAAAAACAGAGTCCTCTCCTAAAAAAGAGGTCGAAGTAATTGTGGAGATGAGAGGGAAAACCTCTCAATTTTTCATACTTTGAATTCTTCCTTAATTTGTTTAGGGATCAAAAATTTTGTCTATAATTTCCTAAACAATTGTCTTAAGACTTAAGGCTTTTATTTTTTGAATTAAAAATCTTATTTACATTCAATTGAATTCACATTACATTACATTTGAATGTCTTTAGTGGAGAACTCTTCATAACATCTGATTATATGTTATGTCAAACAAATATTTACTGATTTTTTTCTCAACTTTTTTTTCTATTGTCTTAAAAAAATTATCTCCGAATCCAAACAAATGTTTGATAATTTGATTTCAAAAACTATTAATTTTAAACAAATTTTATGTTCGGAAGCGAAACGATTGTTGAGAAAATATTTTTAGGATTTCACTCATCATTTGAAATATGCTTTTTCCTGTGTTCCTCTTAGCGAAGAATTACCTTGTTTATTATTTGAATGAATTATTGAATCTATGAATGAATCAATTTGTTAAATAGTTTGTCTTCTATACTAATGAATAGATCCTTTAAATTGAATTATTATTCAAATTAAATAATAAAAAGAAGTTTTTAATGATTCGCAAAATACAAGAGTTTTGATGAATTAATTCAATTATAGTTTAATAATAGTTTTCTGACACTCTTTCGATAGAAAACCTCTATATTTGACGACTAATACGGAAATTGCTATTTATTTTTGAGAAAACCTTTTCCTCCGAAACAATATTTGAAAACTTCAATTCATTTTAGAGTTAATTAATAATAAGAAAAAAGATAAAAACGTTTTCCAATTAAGTGACGAAAAATTGTTTTGTTTTAAAAACTAATAGACTTTTTCGAGAAATAAATGAATTTTGCGTTTAATTAATCAAAGATTCTTTTGGAGAAAAAAATGATCATGGCACAGTTGATGATCTAAATATGTTTTTATTTTTGTTATCTATTAATTTTCCAGCCTGGATAGATTGATGGTGGTGAAAATTGCTTGATTATATCCAGATGAAATTTTTTTATAGCATTGAAGAAAAAAAATTTTCACCAACCATTCAAAATGTAAACCTGCAATAAAATTGATGAGCGAACAGAATTGGAGTTAAGATTTGATTTTTTTTAATTAAACGAAAATTTAAATTTCATTCTCATTGTGAGTGTCTCTCAACGCATGAAAAATGATTTGAAACTTTCCAAACGTGAAGGACGTGTTGAGCCAAACACACAAATAGACTTATCAATCAACATTTGTTACGAAGTTTTTAAAAAAAAATTACTTTTTATAACAATAAGAGTCTCACATATAATAATAATTGAGTTATAGGACACACCCACGCCTTCACCATTCATAAACTGATGGCTCTATTTCTCAAACTTATTATTAACTTATAATACCTTTTCTCACATTAAAAGGCTATTGATTTCAATACTTATTTGAATGAAAAAATATTTGGTTCAATAAATTATATCATTGAATGAAAAACATTAACTAGAATTTGAAAAAATGAACTTGATCAAATTATCTTTTATCTTGTGTTGCTTTAAATTTGATTAATTTTTAATATCGTTTATTTTGTTCTCAAAATTTAATTTGATATTAATTTGATTACCACTTATGCGTGAATTCCCATCAGAGGACTGACACAACAAATTCAAAGATAAATATTTGTGGAAAAAATGTTAGGAAAATGAAAAAAAATCAATTTTTTTTGAAAACTTTCTCAATCTATAAGAAAATATTGGTTTTAAAAATGTGTTAATCATATGTTTTATCAAATTATTTATCGAAAAAAAATTTGAATAACTGTTTGACCCTTTTTTCCCATCAATTCAATAGTTTTTGAGAAATTGAATGAAATTCTACTGAATTTGAATAAACAAAAAATTTATTGAATCCAATGTTTAGATTCTCTGAATAAATGATTGACTCTTGGTTTCTTGAAATCGAGAAATAAGTTCATTATTTACTTTCCATTAAACCAAATGAACAATAGGTTTGTTCCCAAACACAAACAAAATCTGCAAATATAATGAGTTTTCTTCATCTCATTTGCAAAACGTTTTATGAAACAAATTATTCGTTTATTTAATATTAAGAAAATTTTTTTTTATGAATTCAAATGTTTTGACCACAAAACAAACAAATAGATTCTGGCACATTGGTGCTAGCTAATGCAAATCAAATGTCGATACAAAACACTATGCTTACCATGCTTGATCGTTATCTGATTGAAATGTTCTTGTTTGTCTGTTTGACTGGATGTGAAATTTCAAATTTCATGTGAATCTCATTTAACAATCAAATAGTTTCTGTAATTTTTTTGTTGAATTAAATCAAATAAGTATTCAATCGATTCCTTCAATTGTTTGCATTTATTGTCATTTATTTTGTTCCTTAAAATTGTTTATTCATTTGGTTTTGTATTGAATTGAAATCAATTACACTATTTATTAAAATCAATTGCTTTTCAAAATCACTTCCTTTTTTGAAACTAGAGATCAAACATTTTTTTATCTGAACTGAAGTTCCGTTTTTCCAATTCATTGATCAATAATTTGATGAAACTTTTTGAAACTTATTGTGAATTACTTTTTGTTAATAAAATTTTTGATTGACGTCTAATAAAGTGTTTAAATATATACTTTTGAAACAAATTAACGTTGAGTTGAATGAAATCTGACAAATGTATATTTATTTCACCTAGAAAGTCAACATGGCTTGAAAAAAGATACGAAATAATAAATAGCAAGCAAATTCACTTGTCTTGTTAATTGCAAGTTTCAATTTGAAAGCAAAAGCTTTTATTTGATACAAAAGAAATTGATTTGAGATGTAATACCCTTTGGTTTATTGGTTGCAATTATTCAGAATGTAATCTAGCACAAAACCATCCAATTATCCTTGATCACTATTTTTGCAATAGATATGAGAAGTGTTTCCTTTATTGAGACAATTATAGCACAGAGTCGGCCACTGATCGCATAAAATGTGGTCAATAGACGTAAAACAGAATTCAATTATTTATTCTGTTCTCACATTTCAAGACTCCGGCTGTCAATGAGTTGGCGCACACGACAGCCACAGCTCAGCACACGTTTCCCAGAGGATGACTGCCTCTCATACTTATGATTCAAATTGAATTGGATTTGAGTGAAAGAGAGTCAAAAACAGAATATTCTGTTAATTCAAACATTTTATCGGTTTTTCAAAAGTCTTAAATGTATTGATGGAAACGATTGTCTAAATAAACAAGGTGTCATTTCTTTATCTATCTTTCAATTTGAATTATTAAACAGTTTTGAAATACTTTCAGCAAAAAAGTCACCGTTTATTCTGTGCTCACAATTGATGAACAGAATAACTGAGTGTTCCTTATATTTCGTCTACAGTCGAGACTCAATCAGTTGATGTGTTTTTCTCAACAGTTTTTAGTTGAGTTAAAACAGTGCCGGCGCTCAACAATCGATAGCGAGTGCTGTCATTAAAAGTCTTTTGATAACAAAAATTGTTGTCTTTCATTGGATTTGGTATTATTTGATTGATTGGGATTCTATTCTTGGCTCAAATTTTTAATTACTTGTGCTCTGAGTTTGATGCGAAAGTTTTTCCCCCTTGCTCATAAGTGTCTATTGTTGGATTCACCTCGTTAATTCAATATCTGGTAATAATTAAAATTTATTTTCATCAATAATTTTAATGCTATTCAAACTTAAAATTTTATTGAAAACAATTTATTTGAGTTAAAGTTTTATTATAACAAATAATTTATTTCAATTCAGGAAATAAGTTAACAGTTATTATGTTTCCCATATTTTCAGCTAATATTTTGATATAAATCAGAATTAACCTGATTGTTTTAACAATTAAAATTGAAAACAATGCATGCTAATATACATAAGCATGCAAATTATCTAATTTCTTCTTAAGCCAATAAATAGAGGAGCTTCTAATTTATGAGCTAGATAATTAAGTATACAAGATCAATTAATATTGTATTTAAATAGAACAACAAGAAAATAAATAACTAAGTAATGTATTATTCAATTAATCAATTGATTTGTTGGACAACTTGCTATTCTATTCGGAGACAATTAATTGAAAAAATCAATTCCCGCACTAATTGTCTGATCCATCGATTTGTTTGTTTCTTTTAATACCGGATTTTAGTTGCAATCAAATTGTCAGCAAACAAATTCAACTTGATCAATCGATTGTAACACGCTGATATTCTTGAAGATTCAAGGCCAGGATGAGTCTAATTTGTGGCCTAACAATAATTTTCCTGATTTTACTGACGCTCTTTAAATACGGATTTCAGCAAAATATGTGAGAAATTGAATAATAATTTTTAGATTTATATTTTGAAAAACTATTTTACAAGAAAAATGAAAAACTGTTTTAGCGTTTCCGCGAATTCAATGCTTGTCGACAGACTACTGCCTAAAGATTACGACCCATTAATCCCACCAAAACTTGACGGTAATCATAAAAAGTCACTTAAAATCTCTGAATCTTTTCCAAGAATATGATAAACGAAAATAACTTTTTGGAAGAAAAAAAAATTATATGATTTTTAAATCGCTTATATCTGAAGGAAATCCAGTGAAAGTCGACGTAAAGATATCTATACTCAACATAAGGTCTATCAAAGAGACTGAATTGGTTTGTTTTTATATCTCAATTTATGATGTTCTAGGTTAATTTAATGCTAGGGCTTTTTTTAATACCGAACAGTCATATATTGTGGACATCTTTTACCATCAGTATTGGTCTGACTATCGGATACTTCCCCAGAACTTATCGCTCGACCAGAGAATAGTTTTGGACAATAAATGGAGACATAAGTTATGGATTCCTGACTCGTATTTCAAGGTTTGCTCTTATTTTTCAATTGTGTAACAAATTATTAGATAAGAAAACAAAAATCCAAAGAAATATTAACCCATTTGTTATAAATAATTCAATTTGATATCACATCCATTAATATAGACTTAAATCATAATCCAATTTAAGGAAAGCACTCATAAAACATAAGTTAACTCATGAGTGGCCTCAAGAAAAATATAACTAGATTATCAAGTTAATTTGAAAAGTAACAATGGATAGATTAGTCCCGATCTTTCTATACTACCAAGCTAAATCGATTCTGTAGAAACCCTGAACATTAAATTCCTTGATGCAATCAATTAACTGGTATCTTATGTGTTGCAGAACGCCCTGAGTGGTCACGTAACTGATATTATATTCCCGACACTTTATTTCGCTGTTCACAACCAAACGGAACTATTCATGGCGTCCCGGTATTTGACTCTTGGTTTTCAATTTCATTTAATAACTTTTCTGTTCATTAATTTTAATGCATTCGTAATAACAGATGTTTTTTTGGTTCTTGTATTCAGTATTTCGTAACTAATTCTTAGAAATAGTGAATCTTTTATTCAATTTTTGACATTCAATGCAAAAATTGTTTACTCGATAAGACTTTTAGCCGCTCTTCTACTCAAAGATTAAAATGAATTTCTATGAAAATAATCAAACATTTTGTTGTTTCACTGGATTTGCATTAAATTAAATTTTCGTTTCAATACATCAAATCATAATATCCAGGGATTAAAAGCACTCAGAATGTAGTCTGACATTAATTATTCAAAATTAATTCAAAAGCCAATCGCAAACCGAGCTATGCATAGGGACAGGGATGCGCTCATCGATGAGATGACTCTCGAGAGTGTGTTGTCGTCCATAGAAATGATTTTTTATGCGAATTATAACTAAAACTAATGAAAACGTTTGTCATTCAGAGTATCCCTTCAATTGAGTTGTGACATGGATTTCGCCAAATTCCCTCACGACACACAAACTTGCTACATTGACCTCATGTCATGTAAGAATTGTCCTTGCTCATCGACCAGTCCTTTCTTTTTAATTGAATGTCAAACAAACTATTCTCTGACTTATAGTATCGCACAATACCCAGACAGTTGTCCTCTCGTGGAAAGAGTTTTATATAACGAATCGTCTCCACTTGTAAGTGTTCTTGCTCATTTTTTGGTTTGTTTTGCTCGTATATGATAAATAAACTAGCAATAATTCATTTTATTATCTTTTATGGTCTTTTATTTCTTGGAATTTGAATTAATGACCAGTTTTTTGACTCATTAGATAATGAACTGAAAAATGAGATTTTTTGCGCATTTTTTCATATAAGACGTCAAATGTAATTGACTTTACTCATAAATTGAGAAAATTGTGAAGTGTCCTTGCTCACTAATTCAATTATGATTTGTTTTGTTCAGTCATTAGATAATAAGTTTCTATTCTTTATCTTTTGATTTTGAAAAACAGACCCCAGTTTTGGCTCAAATCGTATTCACACGAGACATGTATGAGAAAGTATGCGATCGGTATGTCCTCTGAATTTCACATTAAATTTAACGCTTTTTGTTGAGTTTCGGACCAAATGTTTAATTTTTATAAAATAATTACTAATTTTTGTTAACAAAATTGCCTAACATTTGCATAAAAAACGAGAAAACTGTTTGTCTGTTTATACACCACCACTATAATGAACTAGGCAACTTTTCATGTCTCCGGGCAACTATCCAGCTTAAGAGACAACTGGGCCTCTATGTGGTCAAGAAATACATACCGAGCACATTGATTGTCGTCATGTCGTTTGTCGGCTTCTGGATTCCTGTCACCGCATACCCGGCTCGGGTGGCACTGGTATTAATAAACTGAGCATGATACTTTTGGTGTTTGTTTGTGTTCCGTGTATTATCTGCTGTTTTCAGTGAAAATTATTTTTGATAAATGGGTTGTTTTTTTCTCGACAAATGCTGTGCTATTTTAGGTGATAACAGCGCTGTTGGCTCTGATAACACAACAGCATCAGAGCACTGAAGTCAATGTGTCGTATGTGATAGCACTCAACGTATGGATGATTATATGCATCGCATTTGTCTTCTTCGCGCTCATAGAGTACGCCATTGCCATCGCATACACCGAGAGTAAGGCTAAGGCCAGGCATCACAACAAAGTCAGGAAACTCATAGCAATTTTGGAATTTTAGACCTAGATGTTTTTTTCCTTAGAAACACATTGAGTTACATCAGAATTGCCTCGATCAAAATGGGTCCGATCAGAATAAAGTTAAATGGATTCAAAATCTTGTTCAGACGTCTAACGGACAAATAAAGTTCACGAATATATTGGATTCAGATATCACTCATCTGGATGTCAACGCTATAGACATGATATCGAGATATGCTTTTCCCATAAGTTTTGTCTTATGTATTATTTTTTATTTGTTATATCTCTATATCTTTTGAAACAAATGTGAAAATTGAGTTTTTTTTTGTAAATAATAATTTGATTTTCTGTAATAAATGTAAAATAATTTTAATTTTCAAATCAATTTGAAGAACTGAAATATATAGTGACGGCGATTTGACCCTCACCTCCAAGAAAAATTACCTCATTGAATTGGTTTCATGAACATTTATATCATTATCAAATTACTTGACATTTTGAACAGGATATAAACAGGATAAACAATTGTCTTAATAAAAGTGTACCTAAAAAAGTGTACTTGAAAATTTCGAACAAACTTATGACTAGGTAATCTTCTGGATAAGATTACTCTAATATCATATTCGAGTGTTATTCTCGAAAATATCATTTTCTGATAAATACTTTAAAAAGTTATTGTATTTTCAAGTCATGCCTCCAAATAATGTACTGATAAGTTGGATTAGCATGATAAAATATTTCACAATTGAAGACTGGCTTAATGTCAGGTGAATTTTATCACATTTCTGGTACTTGTTTTCATCGGATTTTTGTTATAAAAGTAAAGCTCGGTTTGGGATCAGAACCAACACTTCAATTGAATGTCTAAAATGCTGTCAATTTTGCTTATTCTGGGCTTTTCTGCCGCAATTAATTGCGCTCACGTCACCACCAGTCAGTCCTCAATGTCTTCAACATTTGAGACAATGTTTAACCTCTTTCTCTGTATATTACAGTCCAAGAAGTCAATGAACTAATTGAGAAGACAATTGTCGAGATCCAAAAGGAGAAGTCGATTAAACTCCCAGAGTTCCCGACCGTTGAGATCACTGGACTCGAGCACCTCAAACGAAATGGAGACTGCAAAAAGGGTGCCAAGGTAATTGATTGATCAAGCTCAAATATTAGGTTAACTAACATACTTTCGACGATAGCCCGGAGTCTTTGAGTGCAGAGCCGTCACAGAAGAGGGTAAAGTGACAGCTGAAGGCGAACACGAAGAGGTGTTCATTCACTTCACATTCGAGGTTGTGGTCGACGCTGAGGGACATCTGGTCAGCTATAGGACCGTTAAAACCGATATCGTCCTCAAAAACCCGGAAACACCCTTTGGTCTGGGATCCTGGCTCAAAAAGACCTGGAACAAGATCAAGCAGGTCGCTGAAGAGGCTCTCCATGCCGTCATCGAGACCAAAGTTAGAGACCTGGTCACCAAAATCGCCACTTCGATTCTCGGTTAAGATGTCCTTGTTATCAAATCAAATGTCTTATTCCCAAAAAATCAAATAATTTAAAATATTAATAAATTTTTGAAATTATTTGACAAAATTTGTTCTTATTTCAAATGAACTTGTTCAATTTTTTGAATTGAATTGAATTGAATTTATTGTTTTGACTCAATGCACACAACCCGGGGCTGATTTCAAGTGCAGAAGAGTTATAAAAAATTAAATTAAATTACATTTTAATGAAGTTATAAAAAAATTGATACTAAAAAAGTTACTAAAAGTTATGAAAATAAAAGAAATCAAAGTTTACGTAAACTATAAACAAATGAATTGAAGTCTTGTTTTCTGATATTAATATCCAAAGAATAGTATATTTTAGCTCCGGTACAGAAAATACTGTTTTCGAATTGATTTGAGGTCTTTTTTGGTATAAGCATCTCTTCGTTAGTCACAGATCTCGTCTTGGCTTTGGATTCTTTGATCAAAAACATGTTTTGGCATAACTTAGGTGAGAGTCTGTGAAGACATTTGTATACTACTATTGAAGTGAAGTATTTCCTTCGGGTTAGGAATGACTTCCATTCAAGTCTTTCAAAGAGAGAAAGGTATTCATCGCTGGATTGGGAGACAACACGACAAGCTCTGTTGAGAAGTCTTTGAATTCGGTTATTATGAGTCTCGAAAGTGAATCCATAAATAGTGATCCTGTAGTCGATGAACGGTTGAACAATAGCCTTGAAAATAGTATTCAAAACTTTTTTTGGGAAATATTTGCTGAGTCTTCCAATTAGGCCAATACGGAAGGACAGGGCTTTGCATATATTATTTATATGATCTTTAAATGAGAGCCTGTCGTCAACTAAGACGCCTAATATCTTAACACATTTCACTTTTTCCAAAACATTTGAAGAAATGTTAAGATTTAGTTCAGGAGTCCGTCGGCCAGAGAAGTCTATTAACATGTATTTGCTTTTACTGGAGCTCAGAATCAGACGATTAGTTTTCATCCAAGAGTTAATCAGATCAAGAGATGACTGGACCTTCTTTTGGAGATCAGCATAAGTGTCAGCACTGTAGAGGACACAGCAGTCATCTGCATAACAAACTATATCGCCATTCAAGTCGATGTCCATTAAGTCATTTAAATAGATTGAGAATAGAAGGGGTCCTAATAGACTTCCCTGAGGGACACCACAGGATATGATTTTCATTTCTGATGATTTGTTCCCATTTTTGATAAATTATTTTCTGTTTGAGAGGTAGGACTGAAACCACAAAATAGAACTCCAGTTCAGCACAAGTCTGAAGAGTTTATATAATATTATTTCGTGACTCAAACTATCAAATGCTTTGGAGATATCCAATGATAGGACACAAACTTTTTTATTAGAGTTTTTTGCACTGAAGATACCGTTTGTAAGGCTTAATAACGCATCACTGCATGAGTGGCGAGATCTGAAACCGAACTGTCGGTCACTTAATAGATTGTTTTCAGATAAAAATGCGTTCAATTCGTCGAAAACACATTTCTCTATAACTTTACTTACTATCGGGAGTATAGAAATCGGGTCATAGTTTGTGAGGAGTTTTTTTGAGCCACACTTATGGAGAGCTCGCACTCTAGCGATCTTCCAGAGGTCAGGCATCTGACAATGAGTGACTTATTAACCACTTGTGTTATTATCGTTACTAATAATGGCGACTGACGTAAGTGTTTCACAGATATATTATCGAAACCACAGGATTTGTTATAATCAAGTTTCCCAATAATTTCTGTGACTCTTTCAATGGTGACCGTCGAGAGAGAGAACCCTTTCCCAGAAACAGGCGATAAGTCTTCAAAGTTAAAAGTTTTACCAAAACTTTCGGTCATTTGTTTCGGGATTTCAATGAAATTGTCATTCATTTGATTTAAGTCGATGTCAATAGAGTTGTTTCGATCCGACTTCTTGTTGTCAATCACTTCATTGATTATTTTCCACACGTTTTTGGGGTTTTCCTTCTCTTTGTTGAACCGATTCTCAAACCAATTTCGTCGGCATTTCTTGATTTCAATATTAATTTGATTTCTAAGTGATTTGTATTCGTCTAACAATTCAATAGATATTATGTTTTTTTTCTTGAGTTTATTGAACTTGTTTTTGATCCGATCCCTGGTCATCATTTTCCGGCGCAATTCATGTGTAATGAAGGGAAGGTCACCTTCATTGTCATTCCTTCGTTGTCAAGAAACTGAAATTAAAAAGGTTTATTAAGCTGAGAAATATAGACATTAGACACGTGATCTGTTAGGTCATTGTTCATTACGTTGAACAACCTGGTTATATTGAACAAATTCTCATGCAATTCTAGAGTTTAAGATAATCAGAATCTAGTGTATTATAATAATTATAATAATTATAATAATATAAAATTACAGAAAAAATACAAAATATTTTGTGCAACTCTTATCATGGATTCATTGAGATTTCTAAAGCAATTGAAAACTGAATGACAATTACACTCATATCCGCTTAATATCCAC
>JAQIXV010000381.1:0-41146 GCA_034700625.1 Tectocepheus velatus | reverse complement strand
GATTCAGTGCTGACACCAAAACAATCTCCAGAACTGATAACTGGATCAGAATCTGCAGAAGAGCTATCCTTTTGAAGGACAGTTAGGTTTAGGGCAGTGATTGAGTTACAGGTAATCATCACTAGAAGTGAAATGAGTGTCAGTCAGGTATCGCCAATCACTCAAAATGAGGGATATATTGGAGCTACAGCTCCAACACAACGACGAGAACTGGCTCTGAGTACTGTTCCTCTTCTGCACTCGTGAAGAGCCAGTAGTTTGTGTATCGCTCGGCACTTAAAGTTGTGGCCTATCCTTACATTTGATGATTTCGACACAATTTTCTGACTTTTTCCACTTCTAGTGATTCCCTTACCTCTGAAATTTGGTAGTAATGCCTAATTACTAGCTTGTTTTAATTAATACCTTGGTGGTGGTGGTGTTGGTGATGCAAAAATGAAACTATAATTTGTGAGAAACATGAGATGAATCATAAATTGGTTTATTAAAGAAATTATAGAATAAATACAATTAAATGAGTAATAATTTTATTGTTTTTATGAAATCCAAATAAAATGAACTTTAATTTTGTAAAAATATTATATCAATTATTTATGAATCTATTGATTAAAAGTTTTCTAAAATAAATTTTTGATAAAATCTATAGAAGTAACGGAAATGGGTTTAATTGGTAATTAAAGAGCAGTGAAATCACATAATCCAAGGACCAAAAACTGTAAGGTTTGAGGGGATGTTCCCGAAAGGCCTACAAATATTAGTTCTTTGAATGAAAAGCATTATCTTATCGTTTGGACGCCTTTTGGATAAATCGATGAAAATATCTAAAGAGGTGTTTGAAATCCATTGACAGGAATCCAATTCAACGAATGAAAGGCGAGGACAACAACTGATTGTCTCTACGAAGAGATCGGTTACGGTTGAGCCGCAGAGCGACAGACTCTTCAGATGCTTGAGTCCACTCAATTCGTGGCGACAATCATCGGTTATCGAAGCATTGCTGGCGGCGTCTGAAGGAATGATAGATATTTGTTCAATTCGAGGACAGTTTACTGCCATTTGTTTAATTGATGTATTGGTGACAATCGCGCCGTCGATTTTCACTTTTCTCAGGTCATGACATTTCCGCGAAATAGACACCAATTGAGTGTCAAATGGTATTCTCGGAACCGTTAAAATCAATTCTTGTAGTGATTCTAAATTTGATATAAAAGTGTAAGCATTGGAACCATTAATCGAATCAGTTTTGAATCCATTAAACTCAAGAACTTTGAGTTCAGACATTTGTTCGCAAATCGTTTGAAACATTGTTGGGGTTATTGAGTCACCGATACGTATATGAGTCAAGTGTTTCCCATTTCCAGAGACAAGAGCTTTAATACCCGATTCTTCGATACCATTGCAGCCAATAATTGAAAGGTAAGTGATTTTATCGCCGAACAAATCGAAGTAATTTCCAGTAATTTCCACGTTTTTGTCTAATATCAAGACTTCCAATTGTTTACAAGAAGTGATCAAACATTTCAGACCCGAGTCATTGATTTCATTGTCTTCGAGCATAACATGTCTTAAGGTTTCACTGCATTTATCGCTTAATATCTGAAGGATTTCACTTATATTGCAAGAGCTATGACTCAGATCCAAGTGTTCCAACTTTGATGAACATTCGGTTGCGAACACTTCCAGTACTTCGCGACAGAAAATGCAATTCTGAAGAATCAGAGACTTTAAGTTCAGACATTTTGACAGAACTGACGACAAATTCAATGCATTTACGAAATACCACTTCGTATTGACGGCCCCTTCGATGGCGCTGTCGAAGAGATCGCCGACACATTCATTGACTGACACCTGATGTCTCACATCCTGACAGACGGCGAAACTTATTGTCACTCCAATTGAGTTCTGACATCGAATCGACTTTTCTATCAATTGTTTCCACTTTTTGCAGACCTTCTGAACCGTCATTTTCTCGACAAAAGACAGTTTTGAAAATATGAGTAAAAGTGAGTAATCGTCCAAATTATTGATACAATCAATGGCTGACTGTGTCTGCGGACAACTGATCCGACAGCGGGTTATCTCATTTATTATAGATTGAGACGATTGAGAATTATTGTGAGACATATTAACCAACCATTCATTTGATGACTCTTCAGATGACTCTTCACTCGTAATTGAATTCATTGACAATTGTTTTGTTGTTTCAAATCAATTGATTTCTTCAATAAACGCGAAAAACCTTTTAAACCGATTTTATTAATATTTCAATCAATTCTAGACTCAATCAAAATATAATTCAATTAAATCCGTGAAAAACAAAACAAAATCAAATGCTTTTGTCAATCAATTTCTTCAATAACTGAACACTTTGTGTGACTACTCCCTGAGTGGCACTACTTTCTCAAAGTCTGTGTCAAAAGTACAGTCACTCATAGACTCATAGTTCAATCTATTGATTTATATAGAAGGACCTTGCTTACTACTATAAGTCTTGCTCACTCTACTCACTATCACATTTGAGTTCAGTCCCCAAAACTTATCATCACTTTTACTGACTTTTGAACCTTTTGTGAAAACTATTGACTCAATAATTCTTAACCATATTTGGGGTCTCTATCAGAGGAATGCCTTCTTTTAGATAAAAATCTGAAATATTAGAGAAATCAAAGAAACGAATATATTTTGGAAATAAATTTATTTAAGATTTTCAAAAAATTAAACAAAAAATAATTAAATTAATGATTAGACGGCGACATAAGACTGCGATAATTCATTGCTTCTGTAGTTTTTAGAGTCTCGCGTTTGCATTGGTATTAGAGGACTGTTCTCTTCAAAAGTATTTTCAGGAATCCTTCGTCTCCTTCGAAACGCATCTCTTATTCTTAATCCTAAAGAAGAAAATCAATTAAAAAAAAATAATCGATTGATTTGATAACCGACTGATTTGTCTGAAGTGGTCGTTAATGTCTGTTCTTTCATCCGTGAGGTCCAGTATTCTCATGAATGAGAAGCAAATCGGATCATTAACTGCCGCCAAATCGACAAACGGTTTGTGAGAAAAGGCGAACAGATGTACGACCGCTGCCAATAACATCTCAAAACATATGAGGAAATCCTTAATTTGAAAAATTTTTCAATTGATTAAAAACTTGTGAATGATGTGAGACCTGAAGATTTCGTGCTTTGTCCGCGTGATTCCAATTCATATCCGGAAGAATCGGAAGGAAAGCGTCTATTATTCCGATTTGTAATAAAATAGAAATCACTACTCCTTGACTGCAATTCAGATAATTCTAATCAATTTTGAGAACATTTTAAGAGAAATACTGACAAAAAAGAGAAGAAAATAACGGCTTTTATGCATAAAAACTTTGCCAACGGTTTCATTGGACTTAATTCCGATTTATAAGACGTATAAAAGATTACCAAACAATACATCGCTATCTGTTTGGACACAAATTTAATATTAATTTAAGAGAAATGTCAAAAATTAGAGAAATACCATTTGAGAGATATTATTAATGACTAGAAGGTATGGATAGGCATATCCCGGCCCGTAATGACCCTCACCATAAACTTTAAGAATTTGGAAAAAACTAAAATAAAATGAATAGAAATTGAATTTATATTTCAAATGATTATTAAAGACAACAAACAGCGCAAGAAATGTAGTGATGGGTCGTATGACTGTGTATTGAAGTATTCCGTGTTTGCATCGGTTGAGGAAACGTCTGCCACCGACACACGGCTGCAGAAAACAGAGTGGAAACAGATGTTTGACCCCTGGCTTGCAATCTATGATCACTTCGACATCCATTTCATAGAACAAGAAGTTCAACAAATATTTCATAAAACTGTAGATAACGAACGCTTCGTAACACTCCCGAAGAGTGTCCACATATATGGCTATTACCGGGAAGTTCATTGCCATCCACTGAAAAACAAATTCAATTTATGTCTTAACTATTGATTAATTAGAAGAAAAATTATCGACAAATCAATAAAATAATTACCGAATTCATGGCATATATGGGAACCATCCATAGTATGCGAACCACATATTTCTGAAGATATGGTTTATTATAATTTCTTAAATGTTGTGATATTTCCCAAATTGACATAAAAAGGGCTAAAAAGGCGAAAATTGCGGCCACGAGGGGCCAAATTGAGTCATTCCTGGACGGGTCTGTCGATGGCTCCGAACTGCCATTAGATGTCATTAGATCCGAGCGGACAGTCATCAGACCATCAATTGAAGACATGATTAATAATAAAACTTAACATTTAACCCAAAGTATGAGATAATTATCTTTTACTTAAATTAATCCCAAATTAATTGAGAATAACAACAATAATCGATATCTAAAGACAAGATTAAAATATTTTGTTGTCTTTTGTTGTCATCTTTTTTTGTTTACAAAACACAATCATATGATTGCATTGAATGAGTCATTTGAGTGAGAGTTTAGATCTTTTTTCATTCATTTCAACCGTAAGAGACATAAAAGGCGTAAACATTTCGATTGAATGAATAAAATTAATATTAAAATAATTAATAAATAAAAGTATAATATTTCAAAAGTCTCTAAAAATGTTTTATTTGAAAAAATAAATGAAAAACTATTATAATATGAAAGTAATAAAAAATAAGTTGCCGTGACCAGGATTTGAACCTGGGTTATTGCGGCCACAACGCAATGTCCTAACCACTAGACGATCACGGCTCAAAGTTCAAGGTCTCTTATCTTTTTATTTTAAGTTGAAGTCCATTAAAAATTTGGCACAAAATTTAAAAATCAATTAATTTATTGTAAGAAACAAAATATGAAAACAGAGTTAACTATAAATAATCATTTGACCAAAATTTGAGAGTCGAGAGAGGAATGGCTGAGACGGACATAACAACTGTTCGTAATTAACTTCGGATGCATTGAAGACATTAACAAAAGTATTATTTGAAAAATAATTTGACTTTTGATTGATTTGATTGATTGAGTCGTTGTTTGATATATTATCGGAGAGTTTATCACTGATCGGAGTATTATCGCTAATAACCGAAATTTTCTCAGAGATGTCCTCTTCAGCAGATTTTGAATGCCATCCCATTATCGGATGAGTTGGAGTCGACATCTCTTCTACTGAAGAAGAACTGGTTTTCACTTCAATTGTTTCCGTCATTTCTGATGAAATCTCAATGACATCGGTTTTGATTACACTTTCGGAAGAAGACTTCGAATCACTTTTTAGATCAAAGTTTTGAGAAATAGTTTTCTCGACGTTTGGAATATTAAGTGGACTTAAACTCGACTCCAGAGTCGGTGAAAGACTATCACTGTTTGAAAGAAAACTTTTTTCAGAACTGCTTTCGACACTAAATATAGTATTCTTTTCTTCATTTTTATGTTCTTTGGATTCAAAGGAAACAATTGTCTCTTCACTAAAATCTTTATTGAAAACCAATTCGGAGTTATTTTTGGAATCGATAATGACTTTTGATTCTTGAGTTGAATCGAGCGGTAAATCACTTTGACTCAAGTCTTGGTTTTGAGAATTCAATTGGGAATCACTGACTGAAGGGTTGGACTCATTTAAAACTTTTTTCCGATACTTTTCTCTGATTTTATGCAAAGAATTAACTATTTTTGAGTCTGAGTTGAGGAGAGAGAAGAGGTCTAAATTATTTTGAAAGTCAGACAAAATGTTTGTTTCGGTTCTCTTCTGTTGTGAACAGCAATAAACAGCTGCGATATCAATGAGATGCGCCTCTGTATTGAACACATACCCACCACTGTCTACAACACATTCAGTGCCGTTCCTATCGATAACATATCCTTTGGAGCCCTCGTTGTGAACGAAATTTGTTTCGTCAAACAATAAATATAAATATTTAAGAGTTTCGGCCAAAAAGAAAGACTCCATTCTGTCCTCAATAGTGTGGTCCCCAACACTCTTAATGGTTGCGAATCCACATTCAGTTCGCGTCTGACTCTCTATAGAATCGATGACATCGGCTCCGATCTGAAGCAAATGCGGGTCTTTTGTCGCTCTATATAAGTAAAGCACACTCTCTATAAACTCAGGTCTCAGAGGATATCCATCTCTTTTAGAATTTGATTTTGAAGTCGGAATGTCATATAATTCTGGAGTGAATCCGAATTGTTTCCAAATTTGGTGATAATTATAGAGAGTCTTCTTCGCGGAATCGATGTCTCCGATGAGTGTCTGTAAAACAATAAATAAAATTAAAGGTAAGAAGAGATCCAAATGTAGACAAACCAGAACTCCCGGCCAAAAGGCTTCCAAAGACTGGAATATAGGCATAGTTGGCGTTCCACTCGACATTTGGACCCACACATACCAGTCCTCTTTCTTTATGTATTTTTTGATGGCCTCATAGTTTTCTAATAAACAAAAGTTATAACTCAAAGGAAACCCTTCATAAGAAACAAACCGTAAAAAATATTCATGAGTTGAGGCATATGTAAGAGTACCGCTCCTTTGACTAAGTATTCAAAATAGGAGTCAACTCCGCCCCCGATTCCACTGTCGGTTGCGGTCCACTTTCCGTCCTCGACATTGATATGATTACCGACTAAACCAATTTTGGAACGGCTTTCGTGTAAAGCGATCACAGCTTTCATAGCTTTGTCTTCAAATATGGGATCTCCTGTCAGTCGCGAAAGAGCACAGAATTCAACCAAAAAAGTTCCGACGCCTGCCGTACATGTAATGGGTGTCTCATTTTCAGGCACTCCATATCGCAAATTGACGGTTCCGTAAGGCATTCCTGTCTTACTATCAAAGGCTAAACCATTTTATTTATAAGATATGAATGAAGACAATAGTGACAAACCGGGTAATAGTCTTCGGGCGGCATCTTCTGCGAGTCTGAGAAGAGGTCCCCTACAGGGCCAGCCCTCCTCAGTCTCAAGGCCTGCTTTTTGTGATAGAAGATGTGCTGAAAGCAATCCTCCGATCACTTCAATTGAATTAAAAGACTTAAAATTATTTAATTTTATAATAAAATCTATGAAAACCTCTTATATTGGTTTCAAAGACCGAAACGTTTATATTTGTGTTGAAATCTGCGGTTTCTATGACTAGTTGTGCGACTCTTCGGAACTCAGAATAATTGCCAAAAACGGCTAAAGTGTCCAAAGCGTCGATAAGAGAGAGAGAGAACTGACCCCAAGTGTCCATTCCTTGGCATGAAATCGGTTGCAATTCATCATAATTTGAGGCATATTTCAGATAACTTTCATACGAGTGATAAAACATTGAAACGATTTTCTCTCTGTTTTTAAAAACCATTCAAACATTGATTTGTTTTTCAATTATTTGATTATTGATTAAAATATAACTCACTTATAGTCATCGATCTCTCGCCGACTCAACGGACGAGTTATACAAAAACATTGACTCAAATACAACAAAATAATTACAAATGAAATATATTTTATACGTTTCCAAAACATTTTGATATATTATTCATCAAATGACAGATAATTTGTATTAAAATTATTTCATTGAAATCCATTTAATTCTTATCATTTGATTAATAATTAATTGATTGACCTTTTTCTCAATGAATAACAGTGGACTTGGTCATTCAAAATATCAACCAAACACATAAATAAAAAAAGATGAATGAACCAAGATTAGAATAATTAAAAAAATAGCTAAAAATATGCCCTAGTTCACATTTGTAACTCACATTAAACTACATAAGAGTTATAAAAGTTTTGTTTATTACACGTCTCTCACAGTCTGTCAGACCCTCTCATATGAAAACACTAAACACATGTCATATTAAAACTCCGCCCAATTGTATGCTCTTTTCCAATCGTTGAATGAAAAGTGTATTAAAACTATTCATAAACATCATTACCTGAATACCAAGAGCATTTAGAAACTTTGATGTGAGCATGGTAGTCTATTCTAATTACTAATTACTAATTATAAATTTAATTATAAAACGCGTTAAACAATCATTTGGTGAATCAATTTTCAAATGAACTTAAAATTTAAGTTTAGTTAAGAATTGAAACTCATTTGAAAAACTAATTACTTTTGACTATAATTCTGACATTTCATCAAAAACTTAATCTCTTTTAAATCGTTTGTGACTTTGATTTAAGATTCAATCGATTGTCGGCATAAGTCATGGAAGAAGAGGATTCAAAGACCAAGTCTTCGGCTTCTCAGGGCTCCCAGAAAAGTGTCGGAATGGGTCCTTCCCTTCAGGCAAATGAAGGAGATATAGAAAGTGGATCCTCTTCGAGACTAACCCCCGAAGGTTTGTTAGATTATGTAAATAATTGCGAATAAAATTTAAATATAATTTTCAAAACAATAAGGAGGAGCGCCTCCGGGAGAATCTATTTACGACTGCATGGCTTTCCTTATCTACTGCTCTAAACATCAAAAGATTGCTTTGAGTAAAGCAGAAAAAGCCGTTTGGATGCCTTATGTGGTGATCCCTAGCTCTAAGACTTACGCCACTTCTGCTTCCGATGGCATTTCCATTGTTCTGAGTAAAGGTCACCGAGAATTGGACCCAACTCTCCAGAAGAAGCCTCCCATCAAACAGAATAAAACCGCTTTTTTGACAAGAATTCAGTTACCAAACGATAGATTCATAACTCGTTTGTTACAAATCGTCAAATTAGACCCAAATAGCAATGACTACCAGTGCTGTCAAAATACTAAACGACTTCAATGGGTGCCGAAGAATGATGTGATCAGTGGTAACATAGAAAGAGTTTGGGGACCGGAAGTCACACAAATGGCTAAAAAAGTCGACAAAGAGGTAAATGTCTCGATTCAAGAGCACAGTTTGGATAACGCATTGAAACACTTTGGCTCGGAATCAGTGGCTCCGGAGAGAAAGGTTTTGGCGTCTCTTGGAATCAATTCAAAAGAATTGAGAAAAATTTATTCTGATTTCGTTGAACACTGCTATCCATCGCTTTTCATGTCTATCCACTCTTTTGGTGAATATATGAGTAATTATGGATATGAGAGGAAAGACTACCGACTCGTATGGATGTTCAACGCATTCAATATAAAAGGAAACGAATGGTTAAAATTCGATGAATTCCTTTTGGGTTTGGCTGCGATGGAACCCAAATCCATTAACGAAGAGCTCAGAATTAAATTCATTTTCAGATACTATGACATCGATAAGGATAAAAATTTGAGCCAAGATGAGATCAACAAAATGCTAAAAGACTTGTTCCCTAATGCAGAAGATAATGTGGTTAATAGCAAAGCCAAACAAGTGATCAAAGCTGTGGCCCTCGATAACGACAAAATAAGTTGCGATGCTTTCCTCAAAGCCGTCACTTCGGGTGCAATCAATGGAACCGAAACGTTGTGCAGATTTCCGAAACCGATTTTAGTCGAAATCAATAAATTAATGGCAGAAAAGTCGAAGAAAAAGAAAACATTAAGAGAAAAGTCGGTTCTCCTGAAAGCCAACCGAAAAAACAAAGGCATTTGTTACGGATGTCGGGGAAAAAAGTTTGAGTATGGACTCCATTCCGTCAAATTGGGAACGACTGGCCGTTGTGTCCAACCCCGAAGAATATTTGAACGTAAGACCACTTTTCACTTTTTTTCAAACTTTTAATGATTTGTTTTCAGCCGAAACTCTTCGCGCGGATGTTATGACTAATCAGAGGTTTTCAATGGAATATAAATTCAACTCCCGGTCCATCGCTCACGTATTTCTTGATCTGATCCGAGAATTTAACGACAAAAAAAATAAAGACAAAGGCTTTCTGAGCGACGAAAAGGACTTATTTGTTAAATATTTAACTAATTTATGCGCCGACAGCATAAGTCTCTTCTCTTTTGAGGACAGAGTCATGAAATTGAATGATCCGATGTATATAATCGGTAACATTTGTGGCCGACTCGAAGACTTATTTACAATTGAAAGTCGTTTGTGGAAACGCTTTCCAATAATTTCTGCAAATTATCTATTTTTGGGAAATTATGTGGAGTTTGGAGGGAATGGCATCGAATGCATAATATATTTGTTTGCACTCAAACTGATTGCTCCCAAAAAGATATTTTTGATCAAAGGTTGTCATGAAGTCAGAGATTTCTTTCAAAAGGAATGCATCAAAAAATATGGCCAAAAAATCGGTCTTAAAGTATGGGAACTGATTAATAGTGTCTTCGATGTGTTGCCAATCGCTGCCATAATCGATGAGTCGATATTCTGTGTTAACGGAGGCATTCCTCAGTGCATTGAAAAAGTCAGAGATATTAATGATATGTCAACGGATCCGAAAAATTCTAAACAGTATTCTGTAGTCGTAAATGAGGTATAGTTTGTCAACTCTTTTATCAGTAGTTATTTATCTCTATTGATGGACAGGTGGTTAACAACGAACCCCTACCTCCCGATAAAAAGGTGGAATCGATGACCAATGGATTCGCTCCCAATCCTGACAGAATCGGTGCCTTTTGGTTCAATGAGGAAGCGGTCAATAACTTCTTAGAGCAGAATGGGTTGACTCATATCATTCGTTCCAATAATGTCTACAATAAAACTGGTTATGCCTTTCATTTCGAAGACAAATGTCTAACAGTATTCTCGAACTCCAATCATAACAATGAATTGGCGACAGTTTTCATCGATGACAATAGGATCAGAATTGTGGCGCTTCCGATAAAAACCATTGAAAAAAGTAATAAAATCGATTCAACGATAGAAACGGTTTCGAAAACTGATTCCGTTTAATATCTCAAAATTTTAACCATTTTTCTATTAATTGTAATAAATATTTCTCTCGATTTTCAATTCGTTTTATTTTATTATAAAATTGAAGAATAAAATAAATTTGAGACAAAAATAACTCAAAATATTTGTAAATTTTGATCAAAAAAAAGTTCAAAAAGACCAAGGAACAACTTTCTCTATTTATTCTTTATTGGATCCGGTTTTGGCTCAGCTTTTGGTTCGACAGCTTCTGGAACTACACTTGGAGTGCGAATCTTGGGCTGAACGGCCAGAACTGGAATCGCAGCCAAACATAAAATCATAGCAAAGGCTGTGAGGAATACAACGAAAAGAGTCCATTGCGGCCAAAAACACAGAAACGAATCAATTTTAAAGTCCTGACACTCCACTCTTTTGGTGAGATTAGCCTTTTTCTGAGTCAATACCCTATTCTGTTCGATGCAATCGCTGTTACTCTCAGATTCTTTAATACCAATTCTCATGCATTCAGTCCAAAGCCATTGATGACAGCACTCGACCGTAAGTTTCACATCTATTTCGCGATTATTTTGAATCCTGTGTTTAGCCATTTCTAGATTCATATCACAAGATATTTGTCTTTTCATACAATCCTGAGGTACCACTGAATTCAAGTCAAACAACAAGAAGACCACAAAATTGAATATTCGGTTCATTTGATCAAAATATTAAATGATTTCAAATATATTTCTTATTTTCAGTGAATTTTGAGCAAAAGTTATTTGAATTCTTTACAGAAATCTCGCGAAACATATTTCGATTAGAATTTAGAGTCAAATTGGGGTCAAAATTGTATTTTTATTGCATTTAATTTTGAAATAAAACATAAAATCAATTAAAACTAAAAAATGATTGTCTTTTAAAATAATAAATAATAAAATGAAATATAAAATAATTAAAAACATTTTTCAAATGTAAGGAACGTTTGATTAAACTTTGAAAACAATTTAATCCTAATTTTTGTAGAAATTTTGAAAAAATGCTAAAACTTTTCTCTCGAAACGATAAGAGATATTGTATTCCCGGTTGACTCAAAAATATGGTTTGCCTTATCTTTGGTGACATTTTGGAGATCAATTCCATCGATTTGAAGTATTTTATCGCCAACTTTGAGGGCAGTGCTCGCAGAACCTCCCGGTTCTACAGTCGACACAAATATACCCTAAAATTTAACAAAATGTCAAATAATTATAGCATTTAATTTGAATCTAACCGTTGAGTCATTGAAACGATTGGATTGAAGTCTGCACTCAATACTGAATCCAAGGCCAGGATTTTTAACGATTATCACAGGAAGCTATCAATTCCACAAACAGTTAGTTATTATAATTGTCTAACAATTCAATACTCACGACATGTGCACTACTATTGAGAGGACGACTCAAAATACTTGAATCCAATTTATTTAATGAATGGTTTGAAGGATCGGAACCATTAGATTCATCGATTAAATTGATTCCATTTGTGTCAGAATCTAAATGAATGTCTTCGGGACTGAAGATTGTATGAGAGGTTGAGTTTTGACCGATCAGTGGTTTGGGTTGAGTATAGAAGTCGTGCGAAAACTTATGAAAAATGAATTGAGAGGAAGCCGTTTGCGGTTGCTTTAGACGATTGCTGACCACTGGCTCTGACTGGTGACCATAGTTTGATGGTTTAAGTGGAAGGGCGGGGATCTGACTCTTTGGGTCGACAACTACTGATCCATTGCGTGGTAGAGAACGTTGACTAGAGATAACACTTGGATTGTGACTACCATTAGTGGTCTCAATGTTGTTCGACCACTGATCAGAACAGAGAGACACTGGTCTTTGTCTTCCATTCAATGAGTAATTTATTTCAGCATTCATTGGATTTTTGGAAACCACTTTATCGGTGACCACTTCTGAACTTTTAGGCATTTTATTACTTTTGGGAGAATTTTGAGTTTGATTTGCAATATTGTGACCCTTTTCTTTGTTTTTGTCTTTTGGAATGTCTTTGATTTCAAACATTTGAATGTCTTTTTGAGATCTTTTACTTGAATTTGAATCGTAAGGCATTTTATTGAGAGTTGATTCGGAATCAGACTCTTTAGGCACCACTTCTTTCAATCGATTCAAACGTTTTGAAGTCAACTCACAATCACTCGAATATCCAGTTATGGGATCGGAAGAGGTTTTCTCTTTAGAGAAGAGTTCGACATCACTTTTGTAACCTCTTTCATCATTTTCTTTGGCGCTAATAATGGTTTTCGATTTGATTTTTCTTTCGATCGGACTCTTCATTGAAGTTGAAGAGGTATTGACCGCTACTTTATAACTACCTTTCCTTTCATGTAAGGAGTTGTTAGAGTCATCGCTTTTCTCCATTTCATCTTTTTTTATGAGTTGTGATATTTTATTTACAACTAATTCAATATTACTCGAGTGAACAGCACCTGAACAGAGAGTCATTCAATTAATAGTTTCAAAAATTTAATTAAAATTTTAAATACTTTTCGGAATGTTTTCATTTTTGATGAATGCGTTGACCGGTAGAGATGTCGGACGTATTGCAGTTTCGGGGATCAGTTTTGGCAGAGATTTAACCGATTTTGAAACCTTCGCCTCTTTTATCTCAACTGAAGACAATTTCGGATCGATTTCACTAAGAATTTGATTCTCAGAATTGTCGCAAACCATTGACTCATTGTTTTCGGTATTGATCTCTGAATTGGTTGCAGAAGTGTTCGGTTCCTTTTGTTTGAGGGCGAGATTGCGGGCGTGTCGGGCGTGAGCTTTAAGTTCTTTGGGATATGGTGTCGGCGCTCGTATCAGTTTAGTAGTGATTCTGTCATCGATGTCGTCATCAAATAGTGAGGACTCGTTTGAAAACTTAATTATTTGTTTATCGGAAACGGAATTCCCATTATTTGAATCATTTGGCGAAACATTACTATTGGGAGAAATCTTATTGATTTGGACCGGAATTTGTGGCAAAAGAAAAGATGTCAACACTTTTTGATTGCTTTGTTTGTCTATATCTGACTGGAATTGAATCAATGGTTTTGTTTGATTCTCAGACAACCACAACGCCTGAAGATTAGTTATTTTTGTCAAAGATATCGGCAAATGAGTCAATAAATTGGAGTTTAAATTAAGAACTTTAAGTGACGTAAGTCTTCCGATTTCGTCGGGAATCACTTTGAGCTGATTTCCGGCTAAAGACAATATTCTTAAACCAATACAACTACCGATTGAAACGGGAAGTGCTGTCAAATGATTGCAGTCACCGATCATTGTCTGCAAATTACGCAAAAGACCGATATTTGAGGGAATGCTTTCGATTTCGTTTCCATTGAAAACAAATTCTTCCAAAGAAACCAAACTTTTGAAGAAAATATCAAATCTTTAAAAAACGAAACAATAAAATAGTTGACATACTTTCCGATTGAAGAGGAGAGGGATTTAATCTCATTTTCATCAATTCTCAAGACATTCAAATTGACTAAATTTCCGATACTTTCGGGTAATTCCATCAAATTATTTGAAGTGAGCGTCAAATCAGTTAAAGCCAGACATTCGCCGATTTCTGGAGCGATGTCTTCAACTCTATTGTAACTGATGTCCAAATACGTCAAGTTTTTCAGATTTCCGATCGACTGAAACATTGATATAATGTTTAAGTAAATGGTTTTTGAATAAAATATTTTGGATTACTTTAGGGATAGAAATGATGCGATTGGAGTCAGACCAGAGTTCAGATAATTTAGTCAAACTTGGGATGACTTCGGGGAACTCAAGAAAATCGTTTTGTCCGATATCCAGACGCGACAACTCAACCAAACGGGACATCGATTTGGGCAAAACTTTTAAATGATTTTCTCTGAGTTCGACGATTCGAAGTCGGGATAAACTAATGGATTGAATATTTTTTTTTAAAAGAGTTGTTAACATTAGAGACAAGAGTGAAATACCGTCCGAAGTTGGCCGGCAAGAACTCGAGGAATGCGTCATTCAAATAGAGTTCTTCTAAATTAATCAATTGAGTGAATCCGTCGGGAAGTCTGGGACCCAAGGGATTGATAGAGGCGTCGACCACTCGAAGGCACTTACAAGACTTGATGCTGTCCGGGACCTGCAATACATGGTTTTTACTTATATTGAGTTCTTGTAATTTAGTCAGCGATGAGACGGCGGACGGAATCGACTGGAGCTCATTGTCGGAGAGGTTGAGCCGAACCAAACCCTCGCAATGGAATAACGCCTAAAATGGACAGACATTCAGTAAAATTATAAGTCTATCAGTCATTGGATAAGAGCTACGAACTCGAGGTAAGTCTCGGATCTGATTTGAATCCAAACTGAGTTCTTCGAGAGTCCTTTCGTGTGAAAAGACATTATTTGGGACGTCTTCGAGACAGTGATGGCTGAAGTCAAGTGCCGTCACGTTATCTGCTTTTGGACGGAAACAAATCGATGGACAGCAACGACGACATCCATCAAATAAACCCATTAATCAATTGCATCAATAAATCAATTAATTTAAACAAATTTCAAATCAAATCAAATCTCAATATTTGTCTCCATTTTTGACTCAAATGTCATAACAAATGATTGTGAGAGACATCTATTGAGTCAACATTTCTCTCAAAACTTCATTAAAAAGTTTTGTTTCAATTTTGGTTTTCTCTCTCCTCTCTCTCCCATTCAAACAATTAATTAAAGAAAATCACAATTTTTTCGTTGAATTTCTTTTTATTTCTTCAAATAATTGTTTTCTTTTTATATTGTAATCAAAACTCAATTATTTTATAATCGGAAGGAAATGGTCTAAGAGTCAGAAGTCTGAGTACTCGAAGATAAACTATTTTGAAAATTAATAGTAATATATAGTTATTATTAATATATTATAATTGATTGTTGTTTTCATGTCGTGAAAAGAGACTTAATCCGAAACAAGAGCCGCACATACCGTTAACACACGACACTGGGGATACACATCATCGCAACAGTAAATCATTGAGCAAGGTGAGCTGCAAATCCTACAGGAGCTAGCTGAATACGCCAAGCTAGAATTTCCTAGTTGAAAACAATGTTTAGAAGAAATATTCCATTTTAATATTTTAAGATAATTAAAAATGATATTACCTTGCTTAATTTTTGAAACAGACTCTGATATAGTATCCGTATGAGCGGCGAATACCAAACAAATGTGAACTGGATAATTTTGAAATAAATGAATGGTGACATACAAGAATATTAAATATAGAGCTTGCTTAGATTTATATACCTGTCAATAGGAATAGTAGGAAATGGTTTGAGAAAAAACTTTTTGAACTCATTTTCGATGAAAAAAAATTTCTTTCGAAAATTGAAGCTTTTATTCGAAAAAAGTGCCGATTAATTGTTTTTATAGAAAGGATCCGGTTATCAATTGATTGAAGGGTTCAGATTATCGCATGAAATAAGTAATTTTTGTCCCAAAATAGAGTGAATGAAATTTTTATTCAAAATTTTCCACAAATTCTGTGGAAACAAAATAAAGGGAACGACTTCTAAAACATCAAATGATTTATTTCGTTGATTCTATTATTCAAATTTGTTTTATACAATTCCAGACATTCCACCATTTTGACCCATTCCCTGTCCTCCACCACCGAACTGTCCCCCACCACCGCCCTGTCCCCCACTACCGCCCTGTCCCTGTCCTCTTCGATTCATTCCTCCCGTTCCTCGATTTTGTGTACCACCTCTTCTGTTTCCTGTTCGGCTCCTAGTACCATTGCGTCTCATAGAGTTTCCCATAGAGTTTCCCATAGAGTTTCCCATAGAGTTTCCCATTGAGTTTCCCATAGAGGCTCCGGTGTCACCTAAAGATCAAATTGAATTAACTTAAAGATAATTACAATTAATTGATACAATACCTCCCATTCCATCTCTTCTTTGATTACCACTTTGAACCGTTTGAATGATTAAAGCGATTGAAAGACACAAAACAGTTATTTGAAAAAATCGATTCATTTTTCAAAAGTTTTTATCAGATTTTATGAAAAGTTTTGCAAATCGTTTCGATTTATATGACTTTTATTTGTTTGAATAGTTATCGAAATAGTTATTCAGTTATGGATTTATTTTCTAATTATTTACTTTACTATCAATTGATTGGTGAGAAATGAAAGGGATATTTGTTTGAATAGAAATCATTGGATAAATATTAATATGGTTTAGAAAAAAAGAAAGTGTCAAGACTTGTCAAGCTCACTTTTCAACGTTATTAGTATTGCTTGTTATTGAAGATGAGTTCAATTTTTATAAAAATATTTTTATTAATGACGACTGTTTGCACAGAAATGGATAAATCAATAATAATTATCATAATAAGAATCAAATCGATTTCAATATTCAAAACTCTTTGGGTTTAAGTTTCAAACATCAAAATAATATTAAATAATAAAACTTTTTATCCGACTTTGAATTCCCTCTCATATGACAGGCATTCAAATGAAATTCTTTTATTGAATTTTTGATAAAAACTATTATAACTATTATATAACTATAACATTATATTTTGAATTTTAAAACTTTATTAAACAAATAAACTCAAACTTCAATTAAAATAAAAATCAATTTTTAGTGTCGACCCGATTCTCATTTGAGAGCACATCTCTACAGACTTGAGATTCAGAAAAGAAGAAATCTTTTGGACATAATTTGTAGACAATTCCTGAAAAGAATATTAAACTTTGAGGTCTTATAACCAAATATGAGTCTTAAGCCATACCTCCCGACGCCTTCTCTATCAAGTTTTGAATGGCCTGTTGTCCATCAAAACCACATTTCCGCTGAACCAGTCTTTAGGTTTAAAAATTCAAAACAATTTAAGATTTAAAATATTTTCAAATAATGTCCGACTATTTTGTTGAGTATAAATACCTATCAATGCATTGTTGCCATTGGTTGAAAGCACAGCACCCGATGTTCATAATGTCGATCATATTCGTAGAGACCATTGACTTATTGAAACCTCTTTGAAGATCATAAATACAAACAGATTTATATTCTTCGGACTCTTTAACTGATTTTTGAATACAAAGTGAATGTTTGATGAAGTCTAAGGAAAGACACAAAAGACACTATTTTTTGGTTTTTGATTTTTTTAATGACTCACTGTCTCTGAGCGGACCCTCAGAACACATCTGTTTATATGACTGATAAAACTGATCCTTTCCTAATTGATAAAGATCTTTGTGGACAGGATATGAACACCTTTCGAAGTAACGGTCCATACATTTGATAACTTTGAGGACTGCGCGACACATGTTATCAAAATCTTTCTCTTCGGAGATATTTGTTGAGTTCAAACTATGGGTGAAATACTTGGCTTTGTTTAAGCATTGGTCCAAAGACTTCAAATGACAATCGCTTTCATCTTTGGTTTTCGTATCGATTCTATAGATTTTCTTTTCAATGCATTCGACGACAAATATCCCGCAAATAATTAAAACTAAAATAACTTTAAATAAAATTAATTACATTTATTTAATTCAATATTCTAACGATTTTTGAAAGGATGAAGGTCAATTGAAACTTGGAAGGTTAAGCTTGTTCATGTATTATCATAAAACTCACCCAAATTCCCAAATGTTTTCATAACTTGTGTTGAAAATAATTCCTGATTTGAATGAATGTGAGGAAGAAATCAATTAAATCAATGCTTTTATAACTTTTCTTAATTTAATTTCAAAACTTAAGTCATTCGACCGATTGTTTAATTATAGAGAAGTGATTGAACGCAATATTTTCATCAAAATTACTATTCGTTTAATTTATACTTAAAGAAAAAGTTATCGAATCAATGATCGAGTTATTTGAAAAGTGAAATAGTTGTTGCCTTGCTCAATTTAATCATACGAAAGGAATAAAATATGCTTTCTCAACTACCTTGCACCTTAATAAAAAGGTGATGTAAGGTTATAAACTGATATTATGATTATGTTTAAAAAGAAACATTTAAAATTTAAATGAAATTATGTGAACTAGGCAATCAGTGTCAAATTAATAGCATATTACTATATTCAATTTTAAATAACGTTTTTGATAAAGGTCAATTAAAATTTTTCAAAAACTTTATTTTAATAAAAGTTGTTATTCTGTCAGTACTTTTCAAGTAATAATAATAATAGATGTGAAAAATTATAATTGATGAACATTTAAACTAGTTAAATAACAAAATTACCAAACATCAAGTTCAAAAACTTTTATAAGCGAATTTTTTCCATATAAAGTTCTCCTATTATGATTAATTTATTGATCACTTGTGACAAGATAAAACTAGTACTAACAAGAAGTACTAACAAAACTAAATTGTAGTATCAATGCATAAATAAGTTTGAACTGTAACAACACATGTACAAGGTCGGCCCGTTTAGGGGGAGAGAGAAAGGAAAACTTTTGGCTTCGACCTCAGGGGAAACTTTCAGAATCTTTGCATAATTCCCCCATCCCTTGCACATCTGTGATTGTAACTAAACTTGAAACAAAGTAAAAGTTATTGAGTAATCTATTCGTTGTATTTTAAACTGAAAACTAATCAGCGAATGACTATTGAATGCTGTCTTTTGTTGCCTTTTAAGTGCCAAACCTTTTGATGAGCACAAGATTTAGTGGATTTATAGTGAAATGGGTTTTGAAATCGAAAGATTTGTTTCGGAAATAAATCAAAGTCTTATTTGTCAGATATGTTATAAAGTATATGAAGTCCCAAAAATGTTGAGTCAATGCGAACACATCTTCTGCTTCGGATGTATTGAACAGTTTGTAATCACAGGAAATCACTGTCCAATAGACCACAAACCAGTCGAGTCCTCTCACGTTGAAGACGCGCCAAAAGCTATCTTAGATTATGTGTCGGCCCTCAGAATAAAATGCGATTTCAATGAATACGGCTGTAAAGAAGTGGTCTCTTTGAGTAGACTTCTGTTACATCGACTCAATTGCAACTTTCATCCCGAAAGACGAGTCGAATGCGATGTCTGTGGACTCGAAGCCGAGAGAATCCGAATGAGTGAACACAATTGCATTCATGTCCTCAAGAATAGGATCGATCGCATCTCTCAACAAATGGATGACTTAAAGCGCTGTCATTCCAAAGAGATATTGAATCTGAAGAGTCAACTGCAAAGTCGCGAAAACGTTACGCATAATTGTCTTGGAAAGGGAGGAGACGAGAGAAAAATGATCTCATTTTCATGCATTAGTAACACAGAAACGGGATCTCACGAAATGATTTTCATTCAAACGATTAATATAACGCTTCAGTGCGAGGCCAGTGCCGTAACAAAAGTCGGACAAATCAAATATAACGCTTCAATGATCACAAATCACAATACAATAGACTTCTCCCTCTTCTGTAATGGGACTAAACTCGAAGATAATAAATATCTCTCGCAATACGACATTAGGAACGGAACTATTTGTCATTTGCTTCCGAATCAGATCTTCATTACTTTCAATTGCGTTGATATCCGACAGATTATAGGCCTTTCTGTTCGCACTTCAGATACTATTCATGAGATTATCCAACAATTGAATCGAGAGATAAAAAAGATAATTCCGGAACAGCTCTACCTCTATCTCCGTCAGTGTTCCTGTTCTTTGTTTTTCAATGAGACAAAACTGGAGGAGACTTACGGACTCTCCAATTATGATGTGTTTGCCATTAAAGTACTCAAGTATTGCAACTGATTCTATCTTTTTATCGTTTATCAAATTAATAGAAGTTCTTAACATTAATACCAATGTTTAAGTCTATCACTAATTGTGTTCATTAAAAAACAATTAACGTTATAATGAGATTAGAGCCAAAGCTATCGTTAATCGTTTGTCAAAACCTAATAATTAATTTTAATGAAAGGATTAAAACATTAATTACATAAAAATCAATCAAAATTTAAATACATTAATAGATTTTAATTTTCGGTTCATTTAATTTTCAAACTCTCACTGAATTACAGACTTTGTGAGTGTTTTGTCTTTAACTACAAAATAATTTTATATAATAATAAAAGAAATGGTTTTTAAAAATATATTTCAATTGATTTTTACTGTAATATGAGTTTAAAAATTAGAATAACTTTTTAATATAAATAACATTAAATAAAATGAAAATTGATTACACGTTTTAAACCTAAACTAAAAGATTGGAATCAATTAGTTTTGATTACTTGAGTCACTTTTATCGACGAGAACCCAATCTCCATCAGCGGTGGCCTCTCTTTGACGTTGACTTCGTTTGATTTTAAGGACTTGAGTACACAAATTGTCTCTCAATTTAAGGAGAGAATCGTTTTCTTCTTTTAGAGTAAAATATTCCTGAATAGAGTTCACACAATTGTCTGAGTTTTGCAGCTCTTGTTTCCGAGAAGTTAGAAGAGTTACTTCCATTTTCATCTTCAAGAACTCTTGAGACAGTCTTTTGTGTTCTTCAAATATTTTCATCGATTCGATGCTATTAGTGTCCGGTTGTATCGGCTGTAGGTTTGACTCCAATACTAGATATGCGTTAAAATCTTTAGGTATCGTAACATTTGGCGCCTCTTCTCTCGGAATGTATTGATCTGATGGCAAAGTAGGCACTGAAAGTCGGGGCAGGTCTGGACGACGACCCACAGGAGGACCCGTCATCTTATTATAATTTGTTGCACTAGTAGTAGGTATGCTTTGGTCGTCGTTTAGAGCATTTATGGAACGGGTCTTATTCAATGAATTGGACGAACTATTAGTTAATGTTATTGGAGTACCGCTAGAATTAGATCTTTTATGGCCTTTCGTATGTATTGATAGATTCCTATTCGTTGATTCGATGGCAGAACTCGACAATAATCCGGACATATTTGGAGGAACACTATACGCAACGTTTCCCTTAATTATATAAAAATCAATTAAATATCAATCGGTTTCCAAAATATAATTAATTACTGTTTGGAGAAAATTATTGGAATCGTTTGCATTTGTGGCGCTATTCATAACTGGAGGTTCGGTTACTATCTGTTGGGGGCCATAGAGTTGTGTCTGCATATGAAGGTCCAGACTATAGTTCGTCGACGAAAAGCTGTCTTCACCTAAAAGTCAATCATTAGTTTGGGTCCAAAAATTAAGGAAAAATAGATACCATTCCGATTACAAACAGTCGGTACAATCGGTTCCTTTGCGTTTTCTGAACAGAACCCAAATATTTGTTCGACAGTCTGTTCCACGACTTTCATCGGAGGTCTTTCGTTAGGGTCTTTTGACCAACACTTAGTCATCAGATTCTCAATAACTTTGGGACAATTTCGGAGTAGAGGGGGTCGTTGTCCACTATGGACGGCCCACATTATACGAAATGCTGGGCCTCCGATCTCATCGAAAGGCTTTTTTCTTGTCAACACTTCCCACAAAATGATTCCATAACTAAAGACATCACACTTTTCGGTGTAATTACTCGTTTCGAATACTTCGGGTGCCATCCAAGCGGCCGAACCCTTCAAATATCAAAATTTAAATAAAAATAAAGGAAACGGAGGGTTAGACCAGACCTTATTGTTAGTCATATGTGTGTGCATATCACATGCCGTCCCGAAGTCACATATCTTAAGCACAGTTCCGCCGTTTACTAACAATAGACTAAAAGTTGATTCGTTTAGAAATTATTTGAAAATAATTGAAACGATAAATACTTCGGGGGTTTGAGATCTCTGTGAACCAGAGCTTTGGGTTGCATTGCGTGGAGATATGACACCCCTCGAGCGCACTGAAGAACCCATGAAATAGCGTGCGATAGAGTATACGGCACTGGAGTATACGCAGCGTCCGGATGTAATACTATAACAAAACTTAAGTTAAACTTCAAATCAAAAGAGAGTCAAGTCTTGAACCAAACCATTGTAAAGACTCCCTCCCTCTGCGTACTCCATCACCAGAGCAACGAACCCAACGTCTTGAGAGGCGCCGTACAAACGGACTATATTCGGGTGAGAGACTCGAGACAATTGTCTTAACTCTACTTGGAAGGCCTTCTTCTCCTGTTCTGTTTCAATGATCTTAACGGCCACTTCCTCTCCCCTCCAGAGGCCTCTCCGGACAACACCAAAGGTTCCCTTTCCGACCACCTAATGACAGATCAGATAAACCATTCATTTAGAGGACAATCAATTGCTTTGTTTTGATTCAAACCTCTTGTAATTTGATTTCTGAGGAAATTATTTCATTTGTGAAAAAATTTTCTTTTGATGACTCGTCTGAAGAGTCCGACATTTTTATCAAACAATTGATGAGTAAATTGATTCAAAAGTTGAAAATTGTTCCCAAAATAAGACAATTGATGGCAACAATTGCATCAGACATTTACTCTTTTCAGCCAAAACTTGATTTTAAAAACTTTTTTATTTAAATTAATTATCAAAACATTGAATTGAATTATAATTGAATCAAAACTATAATATAATTCATTGAAATAGTATTGAAATCAATTGAAATGTAATACAAATGAAACGTTTTGTCAAATAATGATTGAAACGAAACTTTCATTCATTTAGTAAACAAACGGAGTATTTATGACTCAATAATGAATCACAAGTTTTAGATACAAAAGTCTCAATGAATTGGATTTTGATTCAATGTTATCATTAGAAACAATGAGTTTGAATGTGAAAACATTTTTGTCGTTTACTTATTGTTGTTATCGTTTGAACTTTAAAACAATTTGATTAGAAATCAGTTAAAACCCAAAACATGAAAAATGGCAGCTCTTGGGTGAAGAATACCTCCAATGATGGACCTTAAGGTTCTTCGACAACCAAAATGACTGACTCTAATCAACAGCAACAACAGTCTGGCCATCAATCTTCTCATAGGTGTTCATCTTTGCCTTCGGGGCCGTCATCTGTTCGGGACCCGACTTCCGGACCATCTTCAGCGCCGACCTCTCGACCGAAAATGGATGTCGTCTGCCTTATAGATGTGGTAAGACTTTGATCCCTTCAATCAATTACAAGACATAAGACTTAATCATTTTAAAAGTTATTTTCAAAAATAAATAAAACTAATAATTCATATAATTTATGGTAATATCAAATGCAATGCAATTAAAGTATTTTGTTTAAGAAAGAAGACAATTGACTCTTCATTTGTCACTATTTTGATTGTTTGCCGAAATAGAGATTCAAATATTTTTTTCATTTTATGTCTTAATCCAATCGATTCCTCGAAACTCTTTCATAAAATAAAAATCAATTAACCATTTGTTGATATAATCGTTAAGACAATCGCTTCGCCGACTTTGAGTCACCGGAAGGCGGCGTTGGAAGAGATGAAAAGAGCGGCCCATTTATGTAACGCAAACCTACACTGCATTCAGTTCCAGAAGTTGGACTTCGAGGAGATCAGTGTTGTCGACACCTTCTATAACGCAGACGTCGCTATCGTTGATATCTCTATTCAAGAACAACAAAACTCTTTGTTTTATAGATTAGGAAATCGGGAGTCATTCGGAATGAAGCAAAACATACTATTGTTTAACGATAGCGGACCAGATGTGGTCATACCTATGAAACTCCCGACTTCTAACTATACCACTGTTACGTACCGTCTCTCTGATGACAAACACTGTTACGTAACGGAACCATCAGTTGCTAGACTTGTGACCAATTCTGAAGACCCGCCCCAACAGAGTCCGATTTCAACCGAAACCAAAACTCCACTCCATTTACGGATCAAAAAATTATTGCTTGAAGTCGACGTCCAAACCAAGTGAGACATATATTGAACATTCATTTGATTTTCCAGACATTAATTGTCCTCAAAATTGAGTTTAAATTGAATGACATTCGTTAGTAACGACTCTTAGCTAATGAATAGAAAGACTTCTTTGCATTTCGTGAGTTTTGACAGTAAATCAATTGCTAGGATTCCTTTCCTAGGATTACACACTTCTGATGAAATAGTTTGAAATATATGCTTAACTTTAGAGTCTAATCTCTTTTCTCAAGTTTAGACCATTTCTATAAACTTTTGATAAATTCTGTGTTAAAAACGTTAAGATTTCCAAAAAACAAATGTAAACAAAACTAAATTTCTAAGAATTTAGGTCTAAACAATTTTTTATACCATTTTATAATCTCATCATTTTGTCACCAATTGGTGATCAGTTTCTTTCAAATTCTCTAAAAATAGAATCTCACTGTAATTTCAATTACCATGCACATTTCACCAATCATATTGACATCATATCTAATAAAAAGTGTCTCAAAATCCTAATCGAAATG
This sequence comes from Tectocepheus velatus, assembly GCA_034700625.1. Lineage (NCBI taxonomy): Eukaryota > Metazoa > Arthropoda > Arachnida > Sarcoptiformes > Tectocepheidae > Tectocepheus > Tectocepheus velatus. The sequence goes on along the minus strand of JAQIXV010000381.1, from coordinate 16,109 downwards.
ATTAATAATAAGTTAAATGTATTTTCTTTGAATCAAATTCTTTGCAATCAATGAAAACCTCAAATGAATTGAATTATCGTTTATTTTCATCGTTAGGACTCATATGAAAGAAAAGTTTTTATCGGATTTACGTAAAGCCCGCGAATCTTATAGCGGCGAAGAGTTGGCCACTGCTCTCAAAAATATGCGGAAACGTATGGAACAGGATTTGGATCCGAGTCTGGTCTCAGCCGATATCGTCCACAATATGTTGATATCATTTCGTGAGATTCAAGACTACGACTCAATGGTTCAGATGATCGATGACTTGGAGTCGTTAAACAATTCTGCCTTCAAATACACGCCCGCTATAAGACATTTGTATGCCTTTGCTCTGAATCGAAGGAAACAGAGCGGAGATCGAGAGCGCGCTCTTCAAGTGATTACTTCCGCCCTTCAGAAGGAAGAGAATAACTTTCCGGATATGATTTGTTTGGCCGGACGTATATATAAAGACATTTTCGTTGAATCTTCGTATAAGGATATGACAAGTCTTGAAAATGCCATTAATTGGTATCGAAAGGGATTTGAAATACAGCCCAACGAATACGCGGGAATCAATTTAGCGACTCTTCTGGTCATTAAAGGCAATGAATTCGCCAAATGTCCAGAACTACAACACATCGCCTCTGTCTTGAATATACTAATCGGTAGGAAAGGGAGTCTGTCATCGATTCAGGACTATTGGGATGTGGCCACTTTCTTCGAGATAAGTGTATTGGCGACCAATTACAGTAAAGCTATTCAAGCGGCGCAGTGTATGTTTGGTCTGAAGCCTCCCCGTTGGTACCTAAAGTCAACCGTTGGGAACATACAACTCATCAATCAATTCAAACGGAAACCAGAAGACGCTATTCTGTCGCCTGAAGAACAGATATTCCAGTTTTGGATGGAGTTCTTCATCGATGCCACTAATGATGAGGTTTCGAATGTAATTCGTTTCCCAATATTGGTGTTAGAGACCGACAAAATCTTTATGCAGTCTTATGTTACGGTCAATTTGAATGCCGCCGACGGGAAGTCACTTCAAATCGAAAATATATGTCTGCAGTGTATTCGCGATAAAGAGAACTGCAAAAGACTTCACTCCTGGCTATTCTCTGTTTCAACGATTAGAGGCGTCAGGTATTGCATCTCATCTCAAACTATAACACAAATTAATTGACAATTGTTTGACAGTCTCTACAAAGCAGACCAAAGATGTCTTTTTCTTTACGTTCACCACAATTGTGATGACTTTCAAATGTTCTTCCCTTCAGAAGAAATGCGCAAAAGATTCTATGATCTCATTATGGAGATGACCGCTGATGAGGAAGGAGTCACTGATTTGGACTCAATTGTCGACAGCGGACCCATTCAGGTATTGAATCCTATTTTGTTATATACTCTTAAAATACATTATTTTTATAGTTTGAGTACGAATCGGATGAACAGAACCGTCGCATAAGACTCGGAAAAGGGACGTATGGCGTAGTCTTCGCCGCCAGAGATCTCCGAACTCAAGTGACGATCGCTGTTAAAGAGATTCCGATAAAAAATATCGGGTATTCTTCCCGTTCTTAGCTCTGAATAGTTTAAAATTTTTGTTTGTTTTTCAGTGAAGTCCAACCCCTTCACGAAGAGATTAAACTTCACTCACAATTACGCCATAAAAATATTGTCAATTATTTGGGTTCTGTCTGTGAGGGCGAGACTTTCAAAATTTTGATGGAAAGGGTTCCCGGGGGTAGTCTTTCAGAGCTGTTGCGCTCAAAGTGGGGTCCACTCAAAGACAGTGAACACATAATTTCGTATTACACGCGACAGATATTGGAGGGATTGAAGTATTTACACGACCAGAAGATAGTGCACAGGGATATCAAAGGGGACAACGTTTTGGTCAATACATATACCGGTATACTTAAGATCTCTGATTTCGGTACATCCAAACGATTGGCGGGTCTCAACCCACACACAGAGACATTTGCCGGAACCTTCCAATATATGGCCCCTGAAGTGATAGACCAGGGGCAGAGAGGGTATGGCGCCCCCGCAGATATCTGGTCTCTGGGCTGCACTATTGTAGAGATGGCGACCGGAAAGACTCCATTCATTGAAGTCGGTTCCGGACCTGAAATTATATTCAAAGTTGGCTTTTATAAGGAACACCCGAATATCCCCTCCTCTATGTCTGAAAAGGCAAAGACATTCATTTTGCGGTGTTTTATACCCGATCCCAATGAGAGGGCAAATGCCTCACAACTACTTGAGGACCCGTTTCTAGAAACAGGCGGTCATCGCAAGAAAAAGGCAACGCCTTCACCACTGACTCAGAATCCAATCCGTGGACCCCTTGTCTCTGATTTCAACCGTTCGATATCTGTTCCGACTGACCCCCAGTGCAAACTCGATAAACCCGAAGGAAGAGTCAATCGATTTTCAAGCACTGGAGAGGAAGGGTATGTCTTGATATTTATTTTTTTGCACGTTTTGGATATTTTACAGCATTTGTATCATTTATTGTGCGTTTAGTTCTCCAAATAATTTGAAACTTAATATACCGCGTCGTTCTGTCAGTCCTTATGATTCCGGCCCGCATTCGCCTTCCATTTATTCTCAGAGGTATTACATTTAGTTTTTGCATTGATGGCCAACATATCCCTTCCCTTTATATACAATACAATATATTTTTGGAGGAAATCCTTTGAAATGAGAATCAAAATTTGTAAACTGTGGCCATCGATGCCTTCCTTTTTATTTCATTAAAGTTTAAATCAATTCAAGATTTTACTGACAATCGATTATCTCTTAATTAATCAAAATTCAGTTCAGATGACGCGCCGTATGCCCGTCGGTCGAGCAGTGTATTGCTTTCACCCCCTGTGGAGGGAACGTCAACTGTGGGAACAGTTGGAGAGTCGGAACAGCAAGGCTTCTATTTGCTTAAAAAAGACTCACAAAGAAGAGCGACATTAGTGCAGGTGATTAAAGACGACGCGGACACCATATGTGAGCTATGGTTCCGTCTACTGAAGCAAACGGTTCAAGACTTGGTTCTGACTCAAAGACATTTACAACAAATACTTTTACCCGGATTTCGAGATTTCATACCTCAGAACAAAAGAGCGCACATTCAGGAAGCGATTGGTTCCCTTAAAGAGGAATTAGACTTCGATGGGACGGCCATAAATCAGATCCAATTAGCGCTATTGACATTTCAAGAAGCTTTAAATTCTGTGCTGAGAAATCATAGTATTAAACCTCACTGGATGTTCGCTCTCGACAGCCTCATCAGGTCTGCAGTTCAGGCGGCCATTACTGTACTCTCCCCTGAGTTGGGGGAGAATATCGCCGGCGCTGACCCTCACGACTACATCGAACCCATTAATGATGAAGAAGTTGATCGCGAATCTACTTCCGGTGTATCCACTGTCAACTCAAACAAATCTGTAGTATTAAGGCCTTCGGTGAATGTCATCCAATCAGACGAACAATTGATTCATTTGCAGCAAAAGAGTGAACAACTCAGGAGTGAAAACCTCCGACTCTTCAAGGAATTGATTGAAACTCAGCAAACACTTCAAGAAATGATTAAAAGTAATCTAAATGAGGCTAAAATGCAAATCAATTTAGTCCAAAAGCAGCACAACCTCATTGTTAGTCCAGTTTCGAGCAATAGTTCGATATCCGAAGCAAAACAAAGTCCTCAATGTTTGGTCACTCCTCCCGATCCTAATCATACACCCGATAAAGAACTGATTGATTTTCTCAACCAATTGGGTCTCGACAGCCAAACCATTGCCAAAGTAATCATTGTTTTTGTTTTACTTCTCATTATATTCTTATTTGTGTCTAATTATGGTCTGACATCCCTTTCCCTAATTCTGTGCCTAACATATGATTTGATGGAATCATTGGTTTATTCAAATTTAGTTCATTAGTGAAGACTATACTTTGGCGGACGTATTGTCACAAATGACTAGACATGACTTAAGGCGACTCAATCTCAAGGGAGGAACCGAACTAAGGATATGGAAGGCTATTGTTAATCGGAGAGCTTCCAACTCAGACCTCGAGACCGTTGATGACGAGTAGTCTTACGTTTGAATAATTTTTATTGTTTTTTAAAATACAAATAAGAGTTAACTTTAATAGTGCCTTACGGGTGGGTCTGACCATCGATTCTGTGCTCACATTTTTGGCTCAAATTATATTCTTTACAATAGTTTTAAGCTTTGAATGCAATAAAAACAAATCCTATGCTCAGCTCTACTCTACTTATCAAAGTTTTAAATTAATATTAACTCAATTAAACGCTAATTAATAATTCGATTAATTGTTTTAATTATTGTATTATTTTTCCTTAAATAGAGTTATTTTGAATTCTTGTTAATTGTTTGAAATTCTCTTCCAATTAAGTATTGAAATAATTATAAGGTTTTTATCGCTTTTAAGTCCAATCAATGCTAAAGACTTTTGATTTGATATAAATTCTTTCGATTATTAAGTTTTTTCTCAAAATAATTTAATTCCGAATTAATTTTTTGTTTGTTTTTTTTGTTTTAATACTATTTATATTAAAAAGTCTTGAATTGGATTAATTCCAATCAAATTGTTTTTGTGTTTGAATTTGAATTAAAATTAAATAAAATATTAAAGAATTTTAAGAATTTTTTTGTCGAATGTTTAGAAATGATACCAAAACGAGAAATATTTGGATATTTTTTGCGAAAACTAATAAAAATTAATGTTTGGATTAAATACATTATTATTAGATTCAAATCAATTAAAAAACTCTTTAATTAAGGAAAAGATTTCTTAACTTTTGATAAACTCCTTAAACAATAATTTATTAAAACAAATGTTTTTATCAGATTTAAATAATTTATTACTTAATGATTATACAAACCTTTAATCGAATAAATTGAGAAATTTTATCATATTTTCAATTGAGATAAAGTGTGTCAAGTCTGAGACAATTTGTGGTAATTTCTGATTATTTGTGATTTACTCAATTTGGGTATCGAATGCCTCAACAGATTTGATATCAGTCTTGCGATCGGACCCTAATATCAATACATTGTTTGGCCTTAATATCAAACTATTAATTATTAGTCTCTTATGAGAGTAAAAGGGTTTGAAATATTAAAATTTTTTGCTGAAAGTGTTTGAACTTGAACTCAATTGTTTCTAAATGATTTCAATACATTAACATTGATTTACATACAGTTATTGAGTTATTATTAAATACTTAACTCATTATCTAAATATTCACTGCTTTCGATCGATTCAATGACTTTCTTAATGAATACCAGAATATGAGAATCGATTTGTCGATCGATTACTGAATTAAAATAAAGTTTTCAAATAAAGTTAAGAAACATATAATTTGTTTAATGAGTTTTCAGAGCCACTGAATTTCATTTCACTTTGAATTCTTCATTGAAATTGTTATTACTAGAGGTTTGTCTGAATTAAAATATTATTTGTTTGGTTTTGAATCAAAATTAATCAAATCGAGGCTAAAATCAAAGACAAAAATAATAGATTTCATGCAATCGACTCTTCATAAAAGAACTTGCACAATTAATTGGTATTTGAAACCATAATTTTATTTAATTGATTGATTGGTTAAAACTTTGAAATAGATATAAAACAAATTCAAAACAATTCTTATATTCTCTGAATCGATATTTTCCTCAAATGTTTCGAAAGAAATGAACAAAAAATAAGAGCAAATAAAATGAGAATAACGAGAGATAACCAATTTTGAAGACTGACATCAATCTTATCGAAAAGTATTATAATTGAATACTTTTTATCACTAATTGGGGAAAATGTAAATCAATTTCAATATTTATTACTCACTTTCAAAACCATTATTTTACCGATTCTTTGATAACATCTGATTATTTGATTTGGATTCACAAAATTATTTTCCACTTATATCATAGATTTGAATTGATAACTTTGTTACCCATGCAACAAATTGATAATTGACATAAACCAGAACCTTTTAGTTGGGAATTCCTGGTAATTAAACTTAACATTGAAAATGAATTGAAAACCAATCGAATAGTTTTTGGAAAAGTTTTATTTTATTTTATTTTATTTTTTATTGTTTTTTATATAAATTAATTATAAAAATAATTATTCAAAAAGCCTTCACTTACTTCCAAAAACTAATCAAAAGTTTTTGAAATTTTTTCGATTTTTGATTTTTATTCAAATTTTTTATTATAGTAAAGAAATTGAGGATCGATAAGACACGACCACACCTTTCAAATCATAACTGATATTAAAATTATTGTAAATTTTTGTTTTACTCGAAGTTCTGATAATTAGATCTTTTAATAAAGGGTTGGAAATACGTTTAGTGATGAAATCCTTGTACTTGATTGTACTTGATTACAATAATATTATATTTAATAATATCTGAATATCTGAATACATGTGAAACTAATTAAACATTTCACGTTTTTGTCACTAAACACTTTCAATGACATAAATCGAGACCATATATAAAACTCTCGGATCTCACAATCAATTCACTATTGATTCAGTGGTCAGTCGATTGAAGTGATTATAAAATGAAAATCGCTATCGTTTTGTGTGCTTTTATCGGGGCTTCAGTCGCCTCTCCCTTATTAGAACTCCAGTCCTATGGAAAGGCCGTAAACACCGGCCGATCGCAAGTCATGCGAAAGGACGACGTAAGTGAAGTCACTCCCAAGTCTTTCTTCAGTTCATAACTAATGTGTTGTTTAGGGTCACGGAAACTATGAGTTCGGTTACGATGAAGAGCACCACTCCGGAGGTACCTCAAGACGAGAGAAGGGCGGCAAAGGCTGGCAAACCGGCTCTTATGAGCTCAGAGACAAAGACGGACGCAAACGAACCGTCAAATACGTGGCTGACGCCCATGGATTCAGAGCTCAGATCGATACCAACGAGCCCGGAGTCGATGGCAAACAAGACCCTGCTGATGTGAAACTCAATGCCCAGGGATACCTGAGTTACGCTCAGCCGATCACTACCTACATTGCTAAGGCTGAGCCCCAAATCAGTTACATCGCTAAGTCTGAGCCCCAAATCAGCTATGCCGCCCCCATCTCTTACGGCAAATTGATTAGTGTTGAACCTGAAGGCAAGAGCTGGGCTTCCGGTTACGAGAGCTCGTGGTCCGGACCTTCAATCGAGAGCTCTTACGGAGGTTACGGAAAGTCTCTCTATTAGACAAATCACTGAAAGATAGCTTCGATTCCAATGACTCGTCAAACGATTTAAACGATTAGTTTTTGAAAAATATGTAAAATTATTATTAAGTTATTATTTAAACGATTACTTTCACTTTCAACTGCTTTGCTTAATGTGTGACTGTATTGACTCAGTTTTTAGTTGTTTTTTCAAATAAATATCACATTTGCTCTGAAATACATTTATTTATAATTCATTTGATAAGGAAATCAAAGTTTAGATAAAAGAGTAAAGTTTTGCAAAAGTTTTTCAAAAGTTTTGCAAAAGTTTTTTTATCGACAGTCAATCGATTGCTTTATTTTTCACAATAACTGTAAAGAAATGCGAAAAATATTAAGTTATAGTCAATAGTCTCGCGACAAATGTGTCTTTCATTTGAAAAATGAATTCATTTAAAGTCTTTGGTTTTGTCAGAAATTATCAATTGATGAGACATTTTAAGAGACATTTAATGACAACTCATGTCAAATGTTTTTCATTGACTCCAAATCTATGGAATGAATCGAAGAATCCTATGAAAGAATTTGAAGAGAGTGTGACCCGACTTCTTGCAGAGTACGCAAACCCTTCCTCTCCTCTCAAACCACTGATCGATAGATGGATTTCCAAGTCTTGGACCACTTATGCCGGAGAGTCGGCAAAAAATCTTCAGATAAAAGAAAGACAGAGCACTACACCTCTTAAGGAGGGTATGTTTAGGATGGCTTTCGATTTACCCGGTTTTAAATCTGAGGACATTCAGGCAGTTATTTGTAATAATAAGCTCTACGTTGAGGCCAACAAAGACGAGACAACAAGCGAAGGCTCGAAGGCGTGGCGCGAATTCTCCTTCGAGTGTAATGTCACCGAAAATCTCAAACCCAATACAGTGACCGCTTCTATAGACTCAGAGGGACTTCTTGTGGTTGAGGGCGAAGTCTTAAAGGAGTCACTCACTGGAGTCAAAAAACCTGAGAAGACTCAACAAAAAGAGGCGAAGTAGAGGACATCCATTCGGTGTCAGTTATTAGTGATTATCAAAACTAAATTAAATGATATTTTTAACATAAAATCAATTTTTCTTGTTTTGAATTTCAATAAATATCTTTTGAAAAGTTAATGATTTTACTGAAAGCGATGGACATTCAGATGAAACAAGTTTATTGCTCCTTCCCCTTGGTCATTACCACAATTATAGTGGCTTTTATGACTTCTTGCGAGCGATTACACAGAGATTAGAGTCCGGTCTTTGAAATTGTCAATTGGTTTGACTTGTTTTGACTGATATTCAGAATATTGAACCGATTTCTGGGTTTTAGAGATAATACTATCGGAAAAACGACGAACTCTGACATTGACTCTCACTTTCACTTTTAAAGAGTCAATTCTCAATAAACTGGGTTCGACTCGTTTCCCAACTTTTATCACTTTTTGATAATTTGAATAATCGTCAGATTTTTGCTATAAATAGATTCAAAGAAATATTTCATTAAAGACTTGAAAATCAAAACATTAAACGGTTCGCAATTTTTTTCAGAAATGTATTTAATTTATTGTGTTTTTTGTTTAATTGTATTGAACTTAAATTATGTCCAAAACGATGACACCCTATCCCCGGCCAAAATTGTCTGCTATTATAGCGCTTGGGCCGTATATAGGGAAGAGCCCATGTCTTATGATATTGAAGACATTCCCGTAGAGATGTGCACTCATCTCATATATTCATTCGTTGGTTTAGACACAAAGAATTATAGTCTGAAGATAATAGACCCGGGATATGACGTCGACAAAAAAGGTTTCGAACGGTTCGTTGGTCTAAGAAAAAAGTATCCGGATATTAAACTTTTGGTTGCAATCGGTTTGTTATTTGATTTTTTACTTAAAGTTGTATAATATTTGACATTAAATTTCACCTTAAGGTGGTTGGGCTGAAGGGGGTAAACAGTATTCAGAAATGGTGGCCAATAAGCAAAGAAGACAACATTTTCTCGAAGAAGTCATTGAATTTCTAAACAAATATAATTTCGATGGTTTTGATCTGGACTGGGAATATCCTGGTGCTAGCGATAGACAGGGATCTTATTCCGATAAAACAAACTTTTTAGAACTCGTGAAGGTTTGCCATTAAATTGATTATCTTTTTTGGTGTAAACTATTCTTATTATATTCGACAGGATTTGAGGGAAGGTTTTGATAAACAGAATCGAAAGCTTTTACTGACGGCTGCCGTTCCCGTCGCTAAGTTCAGACTACAGGAAGGATATGAAGTTTACGAACTGGGAATGTATGCCTCTCTTTCTCTTTAAGATAATTTTATTATAAATCTTTTGAGCAAAATATAACGAATAGTTTTTATTGAATTTTGTGATATAGTTTGCTTGATCATATACATCTAATGACCTATGACCTCAGAGGAAGTTGGACCGGGTTTGCTGACGTGCACTCACCTCTCTATAAAAGGCCTATTGATGAATGGGCTTATGAAAAATTGAATGTGGTATGTAATTGAACTATTGAACTAACTAGGTCAATCGATTTCTATTAATTGGTTCAACTATTTGAAGAATGACGGCGCAGAGCTCTGGCATTCATTGGGAGCGCCTAAACATAAGCTTATAATTGGAGTACCTTTTTATGGCCGAACTTACACTTTGGGCTCTAAAGACAACAACGGATTGCGGGCTCCCATCAAGAGGTGGGATAAAAACAATGGGGGCGGAGAACCGGGAAAATACACGAATGCGTCCGGTTTTCTCGCTTATTATGAGGTAAGCCTTGTTTTAATCATTATATTTTCATGGTCAATTTTTATTAACAACTTTCCTCGAAATACAAATCATAAAACATTAAGTCGTGTTTCAATTTTTTCAACATTTTGGAGAAAGCAAACAAAAAGTTTTTAAAAAAAGCAGAGGAACTGGTTTTTCATAGAAACTCATTTCGCATAAGAAATGACAGAATTTCTCAAACTATCAAAACTTGATTTTTTATGAAAAACAAGATTCCGATCGCTTTCACTGTTTTTGAAAGAAAAGTGAATCAAATTCTTTGAAGAAATAGTTAGCCATAAGTTGTCATCTATTTTATGGACAAATAATTTAAGTGAAAATATTTTCAAATTTAAATAGATTTGTGTGGAAACAAATTCTGGGAAATATGTGAAAAAGTTCGATGAGATCGGGAAATGTCCGTTCGCTTATTGGAACGACCAATGGGTTGGTTATGAAGACGAAGACAGTATCGCCATTAAAATGGATTATATTAAAAATGAAGGGTTTGGGGGCGGAATGATTTGGGCCATAGATTTGGATGACTTCACAGGTGTTTGCGGATCCAAAAAGAATCCTTTACTTCAAGTAATGAATGATAAATTGAAAGGACATCAGGTATTGATTCCAGATCCGTCTAAGTTGACCACAACCGCAAAGCCAGGGAACCAATGGTGGTCACCGCCCACTTCAACTACTCACAAACATACAATTAGTACAACTATTAGTACAACGACTTCACCCACCCCTTCAACCGGCAAAAAACCTCTCATGACATCGACCACAGTTAAGACTAGTAGCACTTCCCACTCAGAATCATCCACTGCTTCATCCACTTCTACGCCGAGTTCTACGTCGACGACAACGTCTTCCTCAGAAGAGCCCTCATCGCCACCCAATTCTGTTACTCAAAATTGTGAGGACCCGGCAGTTCTGTTCGTACCGCACACTGAATGCCATCTGTACTACTGGTGCGTTCACGGAAAGCCTGTACTCCAGACCTGTCCGTCGGGTACTCTTTGGGACAACACTCAGTTGAAGTGTGAGTGGAGTTATAACATTCAAAATAAAGACAAATGTAATCAAATTCTATAATATATTTGAAAACTTTATTCAATAAATGATTTAATGATTTTAAAAGAGAATAAAATACTTTTTCATTAAATTTACATAATTTTAGACAATATTTGAATAAATTTAAGGATAAAATCGTTTTTTACGGACACCACGACTGACACCAACTGTTTTGGGCCACAGTTTCGTCATTTAATTGAATATTAGATTCATTCGCTTCCCAGAGACCCGGAGTTTGGATTATTTTTTCGACCAACTCTTCAAAAGCACATTCGACTCCTTCCTTAGTCTTAGCACTCGCTTCGATGAACAATGTGTGGTGTCTTCGCGCCCATTGAAGACCTTCTTCTCGAGTGACAGCTCTTCCCTCCTTTAAAACAAAACAGAATAATAATGAGAACGAAAGGGAGAGACCTATCGATTGATTACTTTATCGATTTTGTTGGCGATTAACATCTTAACGATATCTGGTTTTGTAGAGTAGGCCTCAACTTCTTTGAGCCAATTGTCTAACTTCTCAAATGTCTGTCTATTAGTGACGTCATAGACAAGAATCACTCCGTGAGAGCCCCGATAGAAGTTTGGTGTCAGTGATCGGAATCGTTCAGAGCCTGCGGTGTCCCAAATGGCGAGTTTCACTACATTCGAGTCTATCGTCATTTTTGTTGTCTTAAAGTCCATACCTTTTAAAAGACAATTATTTTTATTTAATCAAAATTTAATTAAAAACCCAAACAAACCAATAGTTGCGGGCATTTCAGTGGCGAACGTGTCGTCTGTGAACCGAAGTAATAAACTGAACAATAATTAAGACATTAATTAAAATCTTGAAAACAATTGATTTTAAATACGACTTAAAATATAATTGAATTCAAACCTCGATTTCCCGACAAATGATTCGCCGATTATAAGAATCTTAAGAGTCGTCAAAATATTTTCATCCAAGTCATCCATATTTTGGCCAAAATTATAGTAAAAATTATTATTAAAAACAAATTAATTCTTCAATTAATTCAAAAAATTGTTTGATCTCTGAATTCACGCATAAATTGAGTCATTGTTTTCATTCATTGATTAAACAGATGTTCACTCAATACGTAAACAACGTTTGCATTCAATTTTTGATACACTCTTTGCGTCACTTTTTAAATGAGATTTGAATTTGAGTCAAAAGAGTCATTGGATTTACTTTCGTTAACATCTCTTTACGTTGTTTTCAATTGATCTCTGTATTGAAGAGTGGATTAAGACAAACAAAAAGGATTGTCCCGAATGTAGGAAAGACTTCCAAAAGAGGAAAAGAAGTCTTAACGTCAGTTCTAATGACAACACACTTCTTGTCGCCGATTATGTCTTCAGATCTCATAAATTCGTAAATAATATGATAAATGAATTGAAGATTAAATGCGATTTCGATTGGAATGGATGTCAAGAAGTGACTGAATTGGGTTTACTTTCATCGCATTTGAAGGAATGTGAGCACAAGTTATACAAAACCTGTGGATTCCCTGTTGAGAGCGATGGGCCACACATTCCTCAGATATGTATTGAACTCATGAAGAATGACAGAAACGAATCGAAGGGAAAGTGTCTTAAAGTGTGTTAAAGTGTCTTAAAGTGTCTTAAAGTGTCTCCTCACGAGGCAATAGCCACACTATATTCCAACCATTGGTTTAGAGAATTAGGTGGTTGTTTGTATGTGGTCTCAGCATCAGGGACAGCATCAGGGACATTGTGCAAGGACATTAAACCTAAGCTGGAGTTGCATTGAAAAAATACGAGAAATGACGATTTAACAAGAATAATTTTGATACTTGGTTCATTGATTTTTATACTGACCAAAGCAACACTTATATTGTGACAATTATGGATTTGTGCCTGGGCAATTTCAATGGACTTGTAGGAAGAAAGAATCGCAAGAAATTTGAACTAGACCAATAACCTACTATATTCCCAGGTCCAGTACAAGCCTATTGCAAGCTATTTCTATTTGAAAAAATAACATCCAAGAATAAAAATATTAATAATAATAAATAATACCAATTTGTTGTTGTTGATTATTAATGAAAACTTACCAAGACTCTTTATATCGAATGGCAAAAGTATGAGATTTTGGTGAAAAGCTTATGTTATATATGAAAGTCTGACTCTGGCCACCAGTGGTCCACTCGAAGGCAAATATGTTTTCAGACGTTACAAACATATTGCGAGGGATTACCTCAAGAAGTGTTCCTCAGTTTTGGGCCTTTCGGCGATTGTTAACAAAAATATGGAGCTCTTGATTAGCGATAAACTGAATCCCGAAGTCCTGGTTAACCCGTCCGGTGCTTATGAGGCCTTGAAAAAGGGATGTACTACTATTTGCAGAGGAAATCTAGTTAATATTTAGTTTTCCCCTTGCTTTTTTCAATTGTTTAATTTTGATGAATAGAAACATATAATTATTAAACAATTAATTAAATTAAATTAGTCAAATTTAAGAAAACAACATGTTATTATTCTTGAAAAAATATTTTCAATTTAAAAGATACTCAAGCGTAGCTCAAATTGGTTTGAATTTCAAATCAGCCAGGTTTTTACCAGAACGAAAATATATTCTACGTAAACTCCATTATCGCAGGCAAAAAGTGAATCATTCATGATGATGATAATTTTTAACCACAAGCAGAAGGGCCACCATTATTTCATACCAAGATCAATTACATACTATATAGTAAAACATTAAAAGTTGTTATTATTTCAGGATTTTTATAATTGGAATGTGCAAGATCATATTTCATCAATTACTCATTAATATGATTAAGAGGAAAATCATTTTTATTACAGAATAAAAATAACATTTTCAAATTTAAACTTGTTATGATAAATAAAATTACAATTTATTTTTTAAAATGTTTAAGGTAATTTACAATGTAGTTTAAACAAAAAATTAACAAATTAAATAAAATATGATGTAAATAATTAAAGTGAATATTAGTGAACGTGATGACTATTAGCTGGCTTGCTTTCTCAGCTTGAGCCTTTTAGTTGACCGCGAAACTAGCAACTACAATGCTCAAGCTAAGAAACCAAGCAGCTTATCCAATGAATGAATTTAACCAAACAAAAATTATATTTCATCAAAAATTTTCATGCTCAACAGGATAATCTTTAAGACCATGTAAAAATAATCAACTAGACCAATTTTTGTGAATTTGTCTTGACGCATTCAAGCCATTGGGATCAATATCTAGTTGAAAACAATATGCTCTAGCATAAAATTATATTCAAATTCAGCACAATTACTTAGCTTGGAATAACATACCTGGATGGGAATTACCAGCTCTTCATAGGTTTCAATGGATTTATAATTTAAAAAAAACAATCAATTGATTAAAAATATGACAAAGTTTTGGTCTTCTGATTTTGGAACTATTTCTGATCTCGCTTATATTCTTAGCTTGAAAATTGTAGTTAAACAGTAAACTTTCATTTGACAACATAAATGATTTAATAGAAAAATTGATAATAATTTCCATTTTATTAAAGGAAAACTCAATTTCAATGCAATTAGACATAACTTCAAATGAATTTGTTTTTTACAATATCTGAACAAGCTCATATTACTTTGAGCAAAACATAGTTCTGCTCATGATCAAGGGAAAATAATATTCAATTCGCATTAAAATCTGATGAGTCATACCAAGAACTAATTGGATGCAGATTATCTAGTTGAGATTTAATTTAATTTCAAACATTAATTTCTATTAAAAATATAAATTAGAAATATTTATGGAAAAGATAATATAATTTAATTAATTATTATTCGTTTGAACAAGTTGGTTTTCTAATCTTGATGAATTAAGCTGATCAAATTTTACAGCTACAAAACTTCAAGCTAAGAAATCCAACTGCTCTTAAAGTGTTAAAAGAAAAAGATTATTTCCATAACTCAAAACATACATGATGTAATTACAGAAGATTTAGAGTGTTGAAATCACCTCCACTGGACCTCCTAGGTTTTATCTTTCTATTGTGAACTTTCAAACCAATGAGACCATCTAGGGCTAAACTCTTAAACCATTGAACTCAAACTATCTTCTTTAATTACTTCATCTTGAATACTTTTCATCATCTTGGTTATTCAATTGAGCAAATATTGTGAAACAATAATTGATTTCATCTATGTAATGGGCCAATGGATTAAATGAGTTGAGATAAATTGAATACCCGTACCACATACCTGTGATACCCGCCAATAAACATAAAAACTCTGTGAAGGATATTATATTTGATAGACCGACAGGGGATGAACTGGAAACCAGGCATTCTATAATCAATACCTTGGCCAATGCTTCAGATGAGTGAATTCCTCTTCAATGCATTAATTGTTTTGATGCTCAATTGATTCTTGTCCTTTTCGGTTAACTGGTAAAGTTTCTTGTAGAATTTTTGTCAAACCGGGTAATTCAATATCCTTTCTCAAACTGAAATCTGTTGTTTTCGGCAAAGAATAGTATATTTCAAATATACTATAAAAATGATAATAAGAGCCAAGAAAATTGCAAACGTTAATTATTATCATGTTGAAATTTAGCCGCATTTTTCAAGCGTATATACGACACAAAAACTGAATTTAAAAATAATATAAGTATAATAAATTTATTTGCATGCTATTTTTCCATAATATTGGAAATCGATTATTTTTCTTCCCTAGTAATTCCTGTTTCATAATGTTTTGTTTTCCGTTTGTTTAAATCGATTAAATAATAAAATTATATGCATTGCATGTTATATAATTTTCCTAAATTGTCATGGTTGGTTAATTTATTTGTTTCATTATTTTAAATTGAGTCATTTCATGTTCTTATTTAGCAATAATGTATCGATTTTTGATCATGTTAACTTTATTGACTGTAAGACTTTATTGACGAAAAGGAAATGCGTGAGAAATCATTACCTTGGTTGTTGTAATGATCGCGATTATCGCTATGGCAACTGCTGGCAGTTCGATCTAAACAAGGTTTAAGGTTA
>JAQIXV010000380.1:0-41682 GCA_034700625.1 Tectocepheus velatus | reverse complement strand
TGCAAATTGAATGAATGCCAGTCCTGTTCGCACTCATTGAATATCTTCTCTCTTAACATAACAATCAATTGCCAGCGGAGGACAAGCCCTCGGAAGCGGCCAAAAGTCGTGTTATGTCCGTAATCTATACTACAGGAGCCGCTCATGTCGTGGAGACCAGCGAACGGACTGCCGTTGCCATCAGACGGCACATCTCTGTCGACAATAGGGAAGCCGTTGTGCGACTCCTTCTCCAAGACATCGATAATATCTCTCACTTTTTCGGTTGTCTTAAAAGTGGTCACTGGAGTCGACATCACTTCTGACGCATAAATATGCGTCGACTGGAGTATAGGCTCCCAATTGAGGAAAGGTATGGACGACAGCTGTATGTGTATGTCGTAAATGCCTTCATTAAAGAGGTCACCGACCCATTTGGCAGTAATCAGGGTAATCATTATCGGCAAACCAAAGGTCAGATTACCGGTCGCTTCGATCAGAATAACGGTCAAACTGATGGTCATTCTGACAATTCCTCCCAAATTAGCGGCCGCTCCGATCAGAGCGAACTTTCCCGGACAGACCCACTCCTGCGTTGGGAACATAGCCTTCATACCGATGCCCACGAGTCGACCCCAGGCGGCGCCCACCAGTAGGACTGGTATGAAGAGGCCGCTACTTATGCTAAGGCCATACGTCCAACAGGACAGCACAAAGTAGAATACAACAAAAATGGCCAGGGATGCCGGCCTCCACGTGCCCTCAACGTTGTGGAACAGGTTTCTGAGGGACGCCTCCGGTGTGTTGAACCAAAGGGCGCCCATAACGCTGTACTCTCCCTCTTCGCAGTTGTATTTAATGGGATACTCAACGGTATTCTCTTTGACCTCTTCGTGACAGTCCTTAATGTAGACAATCATTAGGTAACCGACTGTTGCGGTCATCATAGAGACGACCATCGCTTCCAACACTTTGAGTACACGACTGTTGAGGTATAGGATCCGGAATACTGTCAGCTTGTAGTTGATGTAGTTGAAGGCCGCCCCCAATAGCCCCCCGAACGCCCCCATCAACATATAAAGGGGTAGTTCCGCGAAATTGTAGTTAAAGTCTTCGGTTCGGAACTGACCGAAGTTGACTAAACCAGCGAAAGACAACTGTCCCGGATGTGAGTGATATGCGGACAGAACTAAATTCAAGGTAAACGTCGATACCATCGAACAGAAGAATATACGCCACGTGAGGGTCTGGTTCCAGAAGGAGGCGCCCTCTTCCAGACTGAACAGCACTCCGCCGACAGGGGCTCCGAAAGCGGCGGCCACTCCGGCAGCGGCTCCTGAATAGAGAGGGAGAGACACACAAAAAGAGTTCAAATGTTTGACATAAAAGTGGTTTTTTGATTACCGGCTGAAACGAAGTCACGTTTTTCGCGATCGTCTCTAAACTCCTGCATAAAAGTCGAGTCCTTTTTGAATGTAGTGCTCTTTCCCTGAGAAATGCCGGCGGCTATGACTGCCCCGCAATGAATCATTGGTCCCTCTTTACCGCAGGCCAGCCCTCCCACCACTGAGAGTATGACTCCCAAAAATTTGGCGAAATATGTCTTAATTCTGACCACTTCTGGCACTTTGACGCCATTCAGATAGCATTTGATTACAGGTATACCCGAACCGGCGGCTATCGGTGCCACATACGTGACCAGAGCCGCGCCCAGACCTACGGGTATGGCGTTTAAGGCCAACCAAACGGCAAACGGAACGACAATACAATAGTTTTGTTCACTTCTCGAACACTTCCCGACAAACGTCTGCAACGTTTGATATTTATATTTGGAGAGTATTTCCACCGAAACGGTGATCAAAACCGCTGTCAATGCGGTCAACAAACCGATGAAGAATATGACAGTCCATCGCAATATCTCTGTCATACGTACTCTTGAGTATGGGATCCGCTTCTTCTCGTCTAAGAACAGCATATTCTCGATTTGGTCGTAATCGAGGCTCTCGTACTTCGAGGACAAGTAGTCTAAAGAACCGACCGTTTCGGGCGGAGCCACGCAGTGGACGTCACCGCAGAACCTGACCTGAGATCTGTCCACATCTGATGGCGTTTGGGAAGGAGTGGTCGACACTCGCCTCCGACGGACAGCCTCTTTGTGGTAACGATTGTAATCCACTTCAATAGAACTGATGGCTCGACGCCTGCCTTCCGATGACTCGTTGACCAACCGATCGGGTCTTTCGATGAATTGGCCATCGATTTCATCCATCGATGTCGAGACGGATCGGAATCTCTTGTGTTTTGACCTCTTATTCGACAGTTTATCGCAGTTTATGATAAACTCTTTGTCAGACATTCTTCGGGAGTAAATCAGATAATACTTTAAAATTAATTTAGAGATAATTGAAGACTAAATCACAGATCAATTGGTTTTCAAAACAAACCAAAAAAGAGTCACATTTTTGACATAATTTTTGTCATTTTTGATACAAAACTATTGGAACTGATTTCAGACACTTCTTGTAATTCAATGATTAGTGAAATAAATGATAATTTGTTTTCCCATTAAAAGAGACATTAATTGCGATAAAAATCTCTTGAAATCCAAACAATTGTTTATTAATCAAAACAATCGGTTATTCAATCATATGATGAGACAATTGTATCAAACGGTTGCCATAGAGATAGAGATACAGACAAACACTGTTTTTGTTGACATAGTTTTCAATGGTTTAAATAAAGCGTCGGTACAAAATTCAATAAAAAATGTTCCTGCTGAAATTCTATTGATCACAACGAAATTTAATTATAGCTAAATTCAATTCAAGCGACCATGATAATTTTTACTTAATCAAGCAGGAATTTGACCTAGGTTATCCTGTATCTAACTGTGTGGGTCATTCAAACTAAAAGTTGGAAAATTTCAAACCCTTTTCACTGATAACTTATCGAGTAAAGACCAAGATAATATTAATTTGTCAATTCAATGTGAGATGTGGATGGTTGCAATAATTGATCTAATTAAACAAGGTCAATCTGAATGGAAAAATTAATCAAGGTTCAATTGTGGAATCACCTTGATGCTATGCACAATTATAGTCAATTTTTTAATGATAGCATTTCAAACATTTTATTCAATACATAATTAAAAAGCAGTTTTATTTTAAAAAGTTTTTTGTTGACAAAAGCAAAAAAATGTTTATTCGTTTTATGTTTCAAATAAATAGAAATAAAAAAAAGTTTTAATTGAATTCAAATATCGTTTGAAAACTGAGATTTTATTATTATTTACAATAACATTTGATCTAGAAACCAATTAAAAATGGGAGACATCAAAACTTTATTTTCATTGTAAAATATCCTCGCCTTAACAGCTTTTATCATATCTGGAGTAACTGTAAATCCATCATGATAAATTATTCTGACTCTTTTTGGATCGGCAGATGGGTTTTCAAATATAAATTGATAAATCTTAAGGCCCCAGATCAAAAATCTAAATAAATGGTTTGGTTGGGCCACTGGCAGACCCAAAAGCAGTACCTTATTTGCATATATGAAGTGTCCCACTCGGATGTAATGATCGGACCAATGGATATAGAAGTCAGCCTTTTCTTTGGCGAACCCTTTTTGGTGACAGTGGCCGAAGAGGACCAAAGGATTGTCTACTCTTTTGACTAACATATAAAACACGTCTAGAAGTCTGTCGTCGCTTTTGTAGGAATCCATTAAATAATATCTACTGAAGAAGTCTTGGAGTAGTTCCTTAAGATTGGATTCATCTCCGGTCTGAAGGTATTTGTATTCAATTCGACGAATATTTTTGTATTGAATTGAAAACAAATCCAAATCCAAAGATTTTCCGTCGATTTCTCTGTTTATTAGTTTCGTTATTAAACTAAAATTTAGGCAAATATTTGAAAAATTAATTATTTATTCAAAAATTTTGATAAAAAGACTTACTTTTGTACTCTTGGTTTAACTGAAAGATCAAGTTTAAATTCTTCTTCAAAATGATCCATTGAAGCCTTACTATATCTCATTGAACTGATCCAGTCATTCGATTGAAGCGATGTTTCAGACATTTTACTTAAGAAAAAGTTGAAAAAAGACAAAAGGAGTCAAAAATTAGTGCAAAATAGTCTGAAATTAAGATCCCTTTCCTTTTATAGCCTCAAAGTTGTCTGAACTGGAAAACGGATTATTGTCTTATCTGTGGATTAATTTGTTTTGAAAATGAGTTTAGTTTCAGAAATCTTTGAAATGATTTTTGAAAATAAAATGAACATTAGAATCAATTTATAAGAAAACAAAAAATTTTTGACTTTAATTTAATGCCTTTCCCTTGGGTTCAGTGGCTTTCAATTTGAGTCAACTTATAATTTGAAAACCAAACGTTTATTTGAGTAAAAAAATTCGCCCAAAAGATGACAAAATAATTTGCAGGAATATATTGAATGAACGGAATTTTCATTTTGCAATTCAACAGAATATTCTCTCAAAAGAATATATTTGTTGAGAAAAATATATTGAACTCTCGATTCTCTGGGTTCAGGAAATAGACAGACAGACAGTGAGAGCACAGGGAGAGCACAGGGAGAGCACATCGATAGGGTGAGTGCACAGCGATGTTATACAATAACCAGGAATTTGTGTTATCGCTATAGCGGACAAATGTGTGGGTGTTTTTGTGACGCAACCGCATCTTAAAGCAATGCGGAAGAATTTGTAGCATAACTGCACCCCATATGCCTGTGCTATGACTTGACTCTCAATTCAGAGTTCAGTGACGCTTCAGACACAGGCGAACAGACCAACAGAATATACTCTCTATTAGTTCTCAACAGTTCTTTTGCACAGAATATTCTCTGACTCCGTTGGTGTCGGAAGTATTGCAAAAAAATATTTTATTTATTATTATAAGAGTTTTATCTATAAATGTCTTAATGCAGAAACTATTCATAGATTTCATAACAAATTAACAGCATTTGTATTGACTGTTGTCTCTGCAAATGGTTCTGTTGTTTGTCTTCTTATAAGAAGAATATTCTTCAGTGAAAAGAGTTTTTCAAAACAAAAGACAATGAATTCATTGGAAGCGTTTCTGACCATTGCTTTCCTAACATTGATTTTGAACTTTGAGGCAAACGAAGCCCTTTCCCCAAAATGTGATTTCCGACGCCACCCGAAGACCGGGTGCGACAGTTCGGCCTATTGTGAGCCCAAATCGAAACAATGTGTTTGCAAATTGGGTTACGTCCTGACGATGAGCGGCGAATGTCTTCGACACAAACAGATGAACGACTCGTGCGTCAGTTCCCTTCAGTGCCGGACCCCTCACTCGGCGTGTCTGGCAGTGGACGGCACTTACAACGCCTGGAAGTGTCAATGCCTTCACGGCTTTTGGTTCGATAAGACCACTGCTCGATGTCTTGAGCGCTATAGGAATGGCGATGTTTGCACCGGTGACTACCAGTGCAAAAACGGACTGACCTGTGCTCCTGACGACGACCAGAACAACAACACACAGACTGTCTGCAAGTGTCCTACAGATTATCACTTTAACAGCACAAACAACGAATGCCAACACCAGAACAACAGCGGCTGTCCCTCTGGCCAGCAGTGGAACCGTTACAACAAGAAGTGTGAGACAAACCATTACAGCAATAGGAGTGGTGTCGACGCCAACAGCAAACACAACGCCGTAATCAAGAATAAAGTGATGCGACCGACGAACTACTGGACACAAACCACTGCCACAAACGTCAAGGACGAGGACACAGACGAGAAGATCCTGGAGATTATCTTGGAGATTTCGTTCTTGATAGTTTGCCTCCTCGCATACCAGGCCTGTTCGAAGGCGTGCTGTCCCGACGATACCGAAGACGAGTTTGATATGAAGTCCGACGAGGAGTCGATGATAAGCAACAGTCAGTTGAGCGGCAGTACGAGTGGCTTACAAACGGCTCAGGCATTCAGGAAAGGGCACCGACGGGTTCGCAAAGTGTTTTGCAAGTCAAGGGGTAGTTCCCAACAGAAACTGATTGGCAGTTCCCCGAGTCATAAGTATAAGAATATAATCGTTAAGTTTGATGACACGTCGAGAGCCCAGTGCTATAACTGTAAGATCTATAAAGAGGTATACTCTCCGAACGCCAAATGCAAGGTATGTCGAGCATCGATCACAGCCACCGGTGGTGACCCCGACCTGGACTTCGTATCATCCGATGGGAAACAATTACTGCCATTACCGCCATATAAGCTGAAGCCTATCCGCAGGTCTGAAGAGGTAGGGGTTCCGCCGCATCTCAAGGCTCCCTATGTTAACAATCAGCCCTTTTGGCTAAAATAATGTTTATTATAATAGATTAGCTAGATTAATTTTAGGAACTCTTTTAAAATGGATGATTGAATTGACCCGGAATTCGATTGATTGGTAAAAATGTTTTTTGAAGTTTTTTTTTTGAAAAAAGTTTTAACTCTTTTCTCTCTCTTTTGATAAGAAGTATATGTATTTCGAAATGAAAAAAGTTTTTCTCTTTTTTTTGTATAAAAATAAATATTAAATAAATATATATTTATTTGTAAATATATTATTACTATTATATATACAAATGTATTGAATGAACTCAATATTAGATTATATATTATTCTATAAAAAAAAGTTGTTTTATTTGAAATGAAAACAAAAAACCCAAAAAAATCTATACTATTATTAAGAATATATACAAACAATTATACAATTGATTCGTATATTATTGTATTATATATTGAAATATTTGTATAAATATATTCTGAAATATATACAAATCTTTTTGTGAACAATAATTTTTATTTCTTAAGCGATTGAATCAAAACCGACCTTTAATTGTGACCAAAAAAACATAACAAAAACCAATTAAACAAAACTTGTCCTCAATTTCTATGGGAAGCCCTCAGTTGTGAACGAATTTTCTGTGAATTCAAATCAATTGTAACTTCAATTCAAATATTGATTTCCTTTTCCAATGAATTTCAATGAAAAGACAAAATAAAATATAATTTTTTGAATTTCTTTAAGAAAAACCAAAAAAGTTTGGATTCTTTCGATTTATTTCAAAAATAATTATCAATCAAATGAATAGATGAAGAAAATGAGAGCAAACTTTTCTCGGATTGTTTGCATCCAATTAATAAGTCAATTGTCTTCACAAGAGTTGACATCAATTCTGTTGATAACAAGAGAAACAATTGAATCCAATACTTGTGTCTTATCTTTGAATTAATTTTTTCCTCAAACTATTGGTAATTGAGTTAAACTTAACCCAAAAAATCAGAATCAAGATAATGAAGAGAGAGAGAGAGAGAGAGAGAGAGATCCATCAACTATTCTGTGCTAAAAATTTTCAATTAAATTAACGCAAACTAAGCCCCAAAACAATAGAACCTGGTGAAACATATTCGCAATAATTTGCAAGAATCTAATGCAGGGATTGTTTTACAAGCAATACAGTAGTGAAAGATAAGTAGAAGAGAAAAGTTATCCCTTTTATTGGATTTTATTTCATTCTGTGTCTGAATTGTTTATAAACACAACACAAACGATGAACTCTTAACTCAAATGTCAAATGTTTCGGTTGTGTTGTTCCCAACGAAAGAGAATGACTACCTCCGCGCACACCATACTATTCTGTGTGCGAATTGAGAATCAGAATTATATCCATTCGCTTGGCTTTCAAAACATTCAACTGTTGTTTACAGTAACGCAGGAGAGGGAGTGCGGGGAGAGAGAGAGAGAGAGAGAGAGAGAGAGAGAGAGAGAGAGAGAGAGTTGTTTGACCCAATTCTGGGCTCTGCTGGAAAAGCATTGCTCAGATTCTCTATGTGTTTATATTCTGGATCCTTGTGAATGGTTAATGCACTATCACATACGAACAGTACACTCATAGAGAGCCTGTGCTGTACTGTTTGTAAAGCCTGTGCTCTATGTGTGCATCACTTCAGGTCAATGAAATGTCAGTCCGATCGATACCGACACACAATCTCTTACTGTTTTCCTATCGCTATATAACAATTGTAATGTTTTGATATGAGCAAGGTTAAACCCTGGCTGTAAAGTTTTTGTTACCCAGTTCAATTGGATGCAAGCTTTATAGTTAAATTGCAAGCTTATCCTGGTCTTATTCAAAAATTTATCTAGAATGTTTAGCTTCACATAAAACAATTTTCTATTTTATGTTCACTACTTATGCTGAGCGCATACACACACACAGCCTCTGCTCCAGAATAACCCGAATACTCTTATCTCTGTTTCCAATGTATACAGAGTTCATAAAAATAGAATCATTGATACTATAAATAGTTGTCAGCGTTTTTGCCTACCAGTCCTCTGCAGCCCTAAGTGCGTGTCTTTTTCCAGTGAATGATTCAATTGAAAGTCCGTTCCCTTTTCCCCTCATATATGACTTGTTTTTCGAGAAATTTCTCGTTTTATATATCAATTGAAATGCAATTCTTAGAAACAAAACACCATTTTATAAACAAATCGATGAAAATAAATAAAAATAGATTTTTATCACTAAATGCATGAGAATTGTCACACAAAGTGGCGATCATTCAATTAGGAGGACATTACATCACAATTGAAATGACTGTGCTTTCAGTTTCCCAGAACCAAAACAAATCAGTGTTTCTATTGATAGAAACGTTTTCAATGAAAAAAAACAAATGAATTCTTGAATTGATTTCTGAATTCTTGGAGAAAATCACAGATTCTTTGCATTTGAATGAAAAGGAATTCAAAATATTCTGTTCTCACGATTGCAGACAAAAGGCGAAACATCAGCACAAAAATAAAAGGAAAGGAATGGCTGTTATAAGGAATGGCTGTTATAACACCAAAATACATGTCCACTAAGAATGCAGTGAAGAAAAAAAGAGGAAAACTTATAATTAATATCAAAAACAAAAATATTTTGCAAAAGAGAAACAGAAATTGAAATAAAGATTTTAATTAATTCAATATTTTAATAATTAAAATACACATAAGTATTATTCTTTTATTCTGTGCTATCATATAACATAATGTTTGCTAATGTAGGCTAAACCTGAGTGAGCCCTGAGCCCAAAATTTGGCACAAATTTGCATTTTGAATGAGAAGGCGAAGAAAGTTTTATGAGCTCTTCATTCAATGATAAATCATAATAATAATAACAGCTCTCGATTGACGTCACAATGACGTCAATTGTGCCCGACTTTTACAACTGAGAGATGTGCTGAGCGCTGCACAACCAGTAGTATCTATGGTAGCAGTCGGAGGAAAAACTGGGATTAACTTATTGTTAGCTATATATAGCCTTTTCGCTCAGATATATAGCACAGCATACAGAAGAATATTCTGCACAGAATACGAGAGAGAGAGAGAGGGAGGGAGGGAGAGAGAGAGAGGGAGAGAGAGGAGGGAGGGGAGAAGGAGGGAGGGAGAGAGAGCTCCAATTTTACGCTCATCTCTCAATTAATGCTCACTTTTCTCTGCCTTCCGTTCAGTCAGTCGTCTCTCTCTCTCTCTCCCCAATTCTCTGAGCCTTTTATTCTTATAATATATACTATTTTTTCAAATTCAGGTCTCAATTCCAGAAAATTTTATAATATTTTAGAGTTTTCTTTATCCTGTGCTCCCGTTCTCCCATTCCTGTCATATTTTTTTCTATTTTTAACTTTTAATTCAATTCAAGTGCTTCTCCTCTTTTTTTGCACAGAATATAGCGGAAGAAAACCATTCAATAGTTTTTTTATATTTATTTTAAGAGACGATTAAACTCAACGAAAGGCTGATCCTTAAACAAGAAGTTATTGTGCATGATCAAAGATGAATAAACTTGTTAGTTCTGAATTGAGGGCAATTTAGTTAAGGATTTTTCAAATTCAATGATCACAAGAAAAGAGGAATAAAAAAGAGAGAGATAATTGTCTTTTGGTTTCACACGAATAGATAGAAACAGAGAAAAAGACTTATACTAAACGACAGGTTATATAAAAAAAAGCACTGGTTTTGACCTAGTTTACTATTGAAAATTGTATGCTTTAAATAGATTCCTGGCGTTATTTTTAGCAACCGATCGAAATATCAATAATAATCATTCGGAAAACATAAGTACTTTTCCATCACATTTCATCATTAGAGACAAAATTGATTACCTAGATCAAATTGCAATCAACTCCCTAATTTAGCATTTAGTATAACTGAGAATTGACAAATAATTTATTCAACCTCACGTTTTCTAACATAATCTTGGCAATAAACTCAAAGACCAGGATATCATTTGTGTTTGACTTTTGGATAACACGTGTTGTAAATGAATGTAGAGTTCATTCAACCCTTTCATTCACGCCTTGACGTCAGGATCTCCTCTTTTAATCAACTTTTACGCACTCTATGTATCCCTCACAATGTTTATTCAGAATAATCAAGCAAATTGCGTTAAGTAAGGTCATAAATCTGGAGCGAAACCAATCAGTGGTAAAGCGTTGAATGAAATTAATGCCGTAAATGACTCTTCACTGCAGTGTTTACTAATCAAAGCCAACAATTCATTACAAACTCTAATAAAAAGGGTTCAAATCGAGTGTCAATGACTTTCATTAGCAATTCATTAATAAATCAAGGATTATTACCAAGCTCAAGAGTCAATATCATTTATTTTAATCAAATTGGGTTTATTTATAATCTCTCAAATAAGCTTGCAAGTTCAACTGACACTTGAATATTCTTGTTAAGCGAGGTATTGAAGACTATAACTGCCATCTTTTACTCAAGAATCTCATCAAAAATTATTCAATAATTTTTTTATCAAGGTAATTTAAAGAAATAAGTTGCAAATAACCTAGGTTGCTTGATTGAAACATCCTACTTCGCCATTAGAATTAATCAAGCTGAACATTTAATCAATTGATTAGAAATGAGCGAGTTAATGATAATTGCCCTAGAAAATAATTTATAGTTATTGTGATCCAAGTTTTCCTGTTGTTTTATCTTGGTAAATTTATTTTTCAAATTAGCTTTCGTTTGGATTATTAAAAGAAATATTTGAAAACAATTTTTGTTTTGAATTTAAACTTTTATTTCATTGAAAGGAAACATAAAATCATTTGAAACATAATTTCAAACAAATATTTTTTAAAATTGAATTTTCATTAAACAAAACGAAAGAAAACGAAAGTGTTTTTCTTCTCTAAAAAACAAATCGATTTTTTTGTGTTAAACATCAGAAAAGAGAGAAAAAAAAGACATTATTTTCATTCAAATTAAATGAAGTTTTTAAATAATAATTGTAATAATAAATGAAAAGTTATTCATAAGAATAACGTTTTAAAACACAATAATAATCAATAAATAAAAGTAATCGAAATAATAGTAAACCAAAAGTTAGACAACATTTGAGATACCATAAGATTTTGTGTCAACGAAATCAAAAGCAATTCAGAAAAGATTCAGAACAATATTTTACACAAAATAAAAGTAATTATAATAAGACTTAAAGATAATAAATAATAATATAATTTGCGTTTTATTTTTCATTAATTTTTTTCAAATCAAAATTTTCTTCATAATTGAAATAATAATAACTCGTTTTGATTGTGAATCGGATGGAAAACAATATATAATATAATAATTGATATAATAATTAATAGATTAGATCTTCAATAAAGAGATTTGAGTTGTTATATAATTCTGTGTTTTTTATATATATGAGAGTACTATAGAGATAGAGAGAGGTGTGGGTCTTGTTGTGGAGATAATAGAAATATTTGAAGGATAGCCACCACCTCAGGACAGTTAGGAGTTAACCAGTAACCTACTGGTTAACCCCTGAGGGCTTGTTGGCCATTTCGCAGGATCTGTTGCCAAGATGCTCTCCGATATCCATGGAGAGGGCGCCGGCGCCACCACCGAAGCCGTATCCCTTGGGTCCGAACTTTCGGGCGTAGCACTGCTTGCAGTAAAGGGCCTGGTCGTGGGCGTTGACGTTGACCGAGTCCAGTCGCTTGTTGCACAGGTTGCACTTGAAACAGACCTTATGCCACTTGAGACCCCCGGCCAACAGCTCTTCGGCCGCATAGACCGCTCGGTTGCACTTCAAACAGATATTAGACATATTTTTTTAAGTGTTAAGACTTTAGTCGAAACTATAGCACAGAATAACTTTTGATTAGTTTTTTGAAAAACTATTTAAACGTTTTCCACAACACAGCTCTGCCTCTGGAATGACAGTTCTCTTCTTAAGAAGAGCTGCTTTTCTGTTATTATGCACACGACACACAACTTCTGGAGCACGTCCTCTCATTTCCCTTTTTGGTTATACCATAAGACATACCATAAAACTTATGGTTCACTTCGGTTTGCTTACCGACAGCGCTGTTGACTCTGTTTCACATATACTGTGAAACTGTGCCAACTCTGGGCTCAGTTTCAAACAAAAAAATTCAAACTTTTCTATTGAATCAGATCAGCAACAGATACACTGATATAGTGCTCCCCTTAGTTCCCCATCCCATTAATGAATGGGATGTTAAGAGGCACACACTTATGCCAATCCTGAGCTTCATTTTGAACAAGAACATTTTCAATTCAAAACTAATTGTACATTCCACCAAGATAGATTTTTAAAACAAACTTGAACATGACTTTTCCATCGCAAACAACCTCACATTATGAGCTCCAAGATGTATGTGCATACACTCAAAAACATGGAACTGGTGTTAAAATGATCATGTGATCATGGCACTTTCACAAAGAGCTTGAGTTAGCCTAAGTTCTGTGCGATTCTTCTCATCCTCCCTCCCATTCCCGACCCACTTATGAAAAATAGTTATTTAAATTATTTTTAAAGAATATTCTGTGCATTAAATTTAATACAAAAGTTTTCTCTTTAAGAATATAGTCATTTGATTTTGGGATTAATTTTACTGAATGTATAAAAAAATTAATTATAAAATAAAATCTAAAAATATCCACTTTTTTGCATATTTAATATCTCGTCTCTAATGATATGCTGTGCAAACATTCCTGTGCCAAACGGGACGACACATAGCTCTGAGAGCCTCTGACAGACAGAACCATTATTGAGATAATATCTGAAGACTTTTTTATTTTTAATTCTGAGCTCAAATAAGTCCGTTATCTATGATATGAATCATATGATTCACTATAAAAATAATCTATTCATTCAGATTCTGATCGATTGCACAGACATATGAAAAGAGGGTCTCTTTTTCTATAAACGCAATGATATCCAAAAATTGATATTTATTTTTAATTGACTCACAAATGACTCAAATCATATGAAATCCATTACATATTACCAGTCCTTACGTCAAAAGTCTGTACTCTTTTTGGATGTTATGTTTAGTTTTGGAAACAATTATTATCTCTAATAGTTATCTATATTATAGATATTTATCTATTTTTATATAATTATATATAATCTCTGTTTCATATCAATCTTAACATACTTTTGAGCACTCATTTGAAAAGTTTGAATATTTTTTTTTATTTTTCAATTTTTTTCTCAACTCTTTTGACTCAAAGTTTTTGTCGATTAAGCACTGAATGAACAGCACATCCTAACACATGCATGAAAAGTGGCACCGGAGCCGAAAAACGTTTAATTAATTTGTTATTTAAAAAATTCTATAATTGAATGAATAATAAAAATAAAAATCAGATTCAAATATAATATAAGTCTCCGCTTAATGTCAACCAATTGTAAATTATTTCTTCAAATCCAATGAATAATTTCTTTTGTGATAAAGACTTATGTTTTGTGTCAAACATTTTTCGTGTGAAACAATAGATTAAGAGATTTTCAGTCAAAAGTTTTTTGACTAACGATTAGTCGATTGTCACTATAATTAGGTCTAAAGAGTAGACGTAATAAACAAATAAAAACATCAGATCTTCAGTGAAATAGTTTTCTACTATAAAAAAGATTTATTAAAATAGATATGACTTAAGCCTCACACAAATAGAGGGAAAGTATAGGTATAGGCAACGGATGGAGGGGAACGTCACACCACACTGTTGACAATATCCTCTCCGATATTTAATTCTGGAAAATTCAGATTCTGTTCACTTCATTACACATACATTTCTCAACAGATTTTTGGCTGATTTCCTATCATTTCTATTATTGACACAAATTTTTAGCCAAACGTTGACTTCAGTTAAAAAAATAAGTTTTCGTTTTTGAAAAAACTATTAAATGATTTATCACTTTCTCGCCAATAAATTATCGAGTTTTGGGTTACAAATTGAACGAGGTCAGTGATTCACACCTTGCAATTGATTGGTGAATAACCGGCACAGGTATTGATAAAGTAATTTACTTTTTTCTTTTGCTTTGAATTGAGTTATATTTCATTGTTTTTATGCAATAATTGAACCAAACGTTCAAAAGACTCATTACTACAAAAATGTTAGGACTTTCCTCTCAATTGAATTCAATGTGGAGTCAATTGAAGTCAAACCAAATAAGTAATGAAACATTTTTCTGCAGGTTTACTAAACCCAACAAAAAAAACACATGTTTGATAAATGTCCTTTATTATTTTTTTGATCGTCTCGCATAAGTCTAACAAGCTCATTCACACACACAAATTATAACCAAGTTTAATTAATCTAATTAGTTTTTCAATTAACCCATTCAATGATATCTCATTGTATTCGCAAATATTCTTTGAGTTGTATTTAGAGATGTGTTTAAACTTGACATTAATGTTGAAGGAGTTGTTGTTTTTATCGTTTGTTTTGGCCTTAAAACTATTTTCCAGATCTCAATAAACAGCGAATGAATTAACTTTGAGCACAGAATAAGAGTCTGTTTTATATATGAGATAAATAGTATTGAAAATTATGGTTCTGTTTATTAGATATTTAACAGAAGTTTTCAGTTTATTATTAATATTAATGTATGAATAGTATGAGGAGAGGGATGTGGAGAGAGAGAGAGAGAGAGAGAGAGAGACCAGAATATGAGTCAAAGATAACAAAAACATTTGATTCTGAAAATAGATTCCTGGGATCTATTAATTTTCTTATTTGAAAAATTGAGAGATTAGTTCAAATGAATTATTGAATCGATTTTGTAAATTGAAAAATAAATTTCAAAAACAATTAAATGCATTAAAATCGATAAAAGCCCATATTTTTGCGTTCATTAGGGGATCGACTCTTGACTGTTGAATGTTTGGCTGATCTGATGGTTTGACAGGTGCTCTACACTTCAAATTATTTATGAGGACCGACACCTAATAGGCAGGTGTTATATATTATTCACTAAAACGATAAGATTATGGACTGAGTGTCTGTTTTTGGAAATACACATATTTTTCAGAAGAAAAAAATTTGTATTCATTTTTCCATTCAATTCATAGAAACACTGTTTGAAGAGAATATTTTCAACTCATCCGTGAAAATCAAATTTCAATTTCATTGGAAACAATTTCCGAAAGACTTATTCCGTTCAACAAAATGCATATCCAATACAACAGTCAGTTATTACTATTATTAGTAGTCTTTGTCTCAAATTGCCTGTCATTACATCAAATAAGTCGGAGATTAAGTGTAAGACAAGAACTCAGTGGAAGTGATGTCAAGAATATTACAACTGATGACAGTGTCGTCGCCTCCAATACCAGTGCCAGAGTTGCTATCGATTTCTCTGACAATAATAGAGTCAGTAATTCAAGTATTGACTACAAGTCCGCAAAAGACATGAAATCAGTTAATAAAACAAATCTGACAACTGTTCCAAACGTCACCGAAGTTGAAGAACATTCGACAACACACCTGACTAATACATCTGTTCCTCCGGTGATCGTCACTTCGGCTTCTATTCTGTCGGTGAACTCAACGGAAAGGGTCACCGAATCGGAAGCAATCAATTTCACGGCAGACAACAACTCAACGAAAACCAATTATTTTTACGATTTGTTTCGTATCGAAAGTCTTAAGAAAAAGATCAACGAATTGGAGAACAAATTACAACAACTGATGAATAAAAACCTCTTCTATAGTATTGCTATACCCGCGGGAATCGGTGTCGCTGTGGCTCTGGTCTTGATTTTGTTGATGTGCTGCTGTACGAGAGGCTGTCCGGAAGGTAGTTGCAGTGGTCGGTGCTGTTATCGTATGCTGTGCTGTTGCTGTCGGAGCCGTAACCGAAGTAACAATCGGTTGAAGTACTCAAAGAGTAAGCATTTGTTTGGTGACGAAAAAAATTATCTTTTGGTCAATAATAACGAAAGTGATGCCGAAATCGAGACATAATCGACACATACCTTCCCTATACAGACCTGTAATTCCCATTCATTTGTGATAATTGTATGTCATTTCATTGATTTTCTTAATATAATTGTTTTGAAAACAAGAATTCATTTTCTTTTTTAATAATGAAAAATATTTTTCTGTATTTTCTTTACTTTTGATAATAAAATATGAATTGAATTAAAGTCTATTAAAAATAAAGTTGTTTTTAAATTAATTCGCTTATTCTAATGACCAAGATAATGATCTAGAGAAGTAATTTCATAACAAAAATCTAACCAAAGACTCGTTTATTTGAATAATCTTTCGTTAATTACCAAAAATTTTCAAAAATAGTCTAATTTTTGAGTAAAAAAAACTTTTAGTCTATCTTTTGATGAAATGATCCGTAAGTTTACTTGAATTACAGTCACTGGCAATGAATTTAAATTTTCTTATCCTATTCTGAGCTAAAGTACACAAAATGTTATTCAAAATAAATTTTAAAATAAACGCATTTTCTGATGCATTCCTCCGACAGCGCCGGAAAAGTTTTTAATGAGTTTTTAAGAAGACTTTCATTTGATTTGTTTAACGAAAATTCTTATTGAAATTTGATATTCCTCTGGAAGTGGTAGTCGTTGAACAAATTTAATGGCAAAAAAATTTCAGACAATTTTATTATTAGTTTTATTCAGAAAAAGTCTTATGATTTTTGAAAACTAAGAAAAATGAGCCATAAATCAGTGAAAATAAGAATAAATTTATTCAAATAAAAAATAATTCAAAAGTGGAGTTAAGCCCAGAATTGAGTGCAATTTTTCTGACATAGAATTGATTCATATTATCGCAAGAAGTATCCGAATCAATCATATTTAGCAATAATTTCAGTTATTACCGGATGTGTCATAAAATTCAGGCCATTTTATGTGCCGTCACTTCATTGGAAATTAGAGGCAAAACCCTATTAGTCGAGAGTCAAAGAGAAGCCATTCATCAAAAATTATGTCTTTGAATAAGAAAATTGGGAAACATTTAAGTGTATGAAAAGCACTTCCCAAAGCCATTCACATACCAGGACTCGTACTGTTGACAGCACTCGACCATATTTTCGCAACAGGTCTTGGCCAACATCGGCACCATTTTGCACATTAGACTCAAACAAATCCCTTCCGATTCAATAGGATTTGAATTCATAAACAAAATCAACAAAACTTTTAGACTTAAAGTGTAATACATTTCTTGTGATTTGATTTCGAGACTCAATTCATGAGATGAATATAAAAGTGATTTTTATGAATAAAATTATTATTTTATTTTTGATTTTCAAATAAAAAATTCATTTTCAATGCGGGACTCGAAATCAATGAACGCCTTCTCAAAAAAATATGACATGCTGAATGCATGATGATATATTTATCTTGATTAAAATACGAATGATGTCACCCTGGTTTATTAGGTATTCCATTAGTCACTGAATAATAATTCATTTTTTTTGTATAAGTGAATAATGGACTGAAAATCTATATACAGTTCCCAAATGAGTCCATAATGAAAAAACTCATGAATAATGTAAAGACGTTTTTATTTTACTTCAATTTATTGATTGCTTATATATTTTCCTAAAATTTATTATAAATTCTTAGAAAAAGAAAGAATAAAAAATATTTGCTTTAAGTCATAATATATTGAATTGATTTACATAAGATATTTCTAAAAATAATGATCTAGGACAGTTGCCAAGGTAACATTGAACAGAGATTTTTTTCCCTGGAATTAATGACCACTTCAGCTATAATTGATATGAAGTGATCCGAGAAAACAAGTCATTCCCTAATAATAAGTATTTCAAAAAAAACTTGCGTTGAGTTCAGTAAACGAATCGCTCGAAAGCAACAAAAGTAAAGAATATTCTGTTCTCAGAATTGAGAGCCTGTGCTCCGATCGGATCGATATGATAATCAAGATTATTGAGCGCCAGAGGGAGAGCACAAGGATCTCAAAGTCTGTCTGTTTGTTCAATACATGCGATCAGTCAGGCTATAGACTCCCTGAGTCATAGATAAGGCAAAAAAAGCTCTGATATCTCATAATCTCGACTCATCTGATGTGTTGTGCGAAACAAGAACTGGACTACAATTGCAATCAAAGAGAAAGACTCCTTCATTGGGAAAGACATATACTTTTTATTGGCTTCTGTTTCCTCTCAATCTTTATATTATGTGAACGAATAGTAGAGTCTATAAAAAGAGTGATATTTAAGAGTTTCAGTAAAAGAAAGGAAAGTAGTCATCAGTTGACAGTCAGTCCACAACTGTATTGACTTAAAACACTGGAATCGTTGTCAAAGTGTTAGAAAAAAGTGAAGATTTCAAATGAAATTCAAACAATTGAACGGAATTTCTATTTGTATTCCGATCCGAATCTCAATCATTAAGTCATTAATTAAGTGAAAGACAAAAATCAAATCAAAGATTACTTTCAAAGTATTCTGTATTTAATCTGTTGCTACCCTTCCATCAACTGATCCAATCATATGCTACTCAAGACATATCAAAGACAGTTATCTCTGTTGTAATTAAAGTACTTTTTGCTGAAAATTATGTTCAACTCTTCGCTCTGGTCTCACGAACGACAGGAACGGCTCAAACGTCAGAGGAGTTCCGATGGCACGGATCCAAATGGAACGGATTCAGACAACTCTGGCCCAAGAATTAATCGCTTGTTCCTATTCTTAGCCGTTGTGTTCATTATATTAATTATTGGTCTAATAATCGCAACTATTTGCGATTTCTACGAGTGGTAAACGATTGATAGCCGTTCCCCTTAATCATATAAAAGTGAATTCCCTTCGGAACCCATTCCTCTTTTTTTGTATTGAAACTTATTTTTTATTCTTAATACAATAAATCCATTGAATTAATATTTTTATTTATTTAAGTAAAAACCTTTTACTCAACACTTGATATATCATTAAATGTGATGACAAACCACTTATTGTTATATAATATATGTCTTATATAGAGTTTTATAATATATAAATAAAAGACTTTATTCAAAATGTTATTTACAAATATATATTCAAAACTAAAAAAAGGATTCAATCATTCATTTGAAGATAAATATTGAGATTATATTTTCAAGAATAATATATTTGAGTTTAAAAATATTGTAATAATTTGTCAAATAAACACATTTTTTGTATAAAAATTCAACAGAATCTCAACCATTGGTTGAATTATTTTAATGTCTCTTCACTTCTAATGAATTAATACAAATGTCTTATATTTAAGACCTTATTCTGAAGTGGAAACACATTTGTGATATATAGGTATATTAAGACCTATTAGTATATAAGATGTTTATAGATATAGTCTATATCTATAAGAGTCATGAAAACAGTGAGATTTTAATGTCTTCTGACAATAATTTCTTATATATATTTAGTGACGAAGAAAATCGATTTAAACAATTTAAGTGAAATATTTTTTTCCTCGAGAAATAAATTTCTTATCTTTAAAATCGATTTCTTTTAGTCTATTTCTCTGTAGTTTTTCTTATTGTTATTAAAAATAATAAAAAGTTTTTCTTATTTTTGGTTCAAAACTAAAGACAATATATTAGAAGTGAAGACAAATAAATATTAAAATAAATGATAAAAATTGTCTGAAATTACTATAAATAGTATTTCAAAAGGCATTCAAAACGAAAATTGTTTTCAAAAAATCAATTTCGATACGAAAACAATGAGGTTGTGCTCGAATTTCATGCGATTCTATTTAATGTGTTGTCGAAGCACTTGTGGATGTGCCGTTCGCTAGAGGTTTAGCATCAGTACTGGTATAATACAATAGTAAACATGAAATCCGGTATCAAATGATATTCTAATCGATTGCACAGTTATTTACGAAACGCGAACCCAAAGGGAAATCCTATCGAAATAATACCCATAAGAGGAGAGACAATGCAATAGTCTTTTTGTCGTAAACTTGTATTTTAATGATTCATAAATGAAATTACAAAAAACCAGTTAACGTGACATCACTATTGGATTGACATCACTATAGAGAGGACAGAATAAGATACAGAATTGTATTCAAAATAGTTGTTGTTTTGACTTTTTCTTGATTTCATACTTAAATTTAGTTCACTATTTGGCTCAGTATTGGTTTTGGCACACATTCTGTTCAGTATTTTCAGCACAGAATAACATAAATTATCAGAATTCCTATACTTTTAAGAAATTGTTTCCAAAAATTAATTGGAAAACTATTTCATAAACTTTTTTCTTTCAAATATATATATAAAAAGAAAAATATATGAGAAAAACAACTCAAGTATAAGAGAAAACACTTTTCAAAAACAATTTTTTTTCGTATAAAATATAAGTTAAAAGACTATTAATTGGACGGATGTCTAACACACCCGTCATCTGTAATCTTCATTGACTGCTATTATTATAGTTAATAAGAAAATGAAATTATCATTTGAATGGGTTTTATGTATAATAACTGTAATATAAATACAATTATATCACAAATTCAATGCATAAATACATTGAATGCAAACCTCTATTCAAATAACAATTAATTTGAATAAAAAAAAGAAAAAAAAATTTAATTTCATTTGAAAAGCGATTCCTCAGTATATTTGCATTTGTAATGATGTTTACCATAAGATATAGAGAGAGTGAAAGTGAAAACTAATAACATAATTGTATCGTATATTTTGGTATAATTTTATTTTATTTTTCCCTTTCATTGAATTTGTGTCGAAAATAAATTCAGACAATTATCTGGGTTAACTTGTTTTCTACTCAGTTATCAAAACCATTATCCAAATGTATTTTCGCAAAAAAAAATTAGGAAACAAACGATTAATTGAACGGAAAGAGTGACTCTCATTGTCAGAGCGGTTGAGCTCCAAAAAAATCGCAAGTCTTTAAAGATTGTAATAGAGACTTAAAATACGCTCTTGATATGATCCTGGTCTTTCACACATTCTCCAAGCAGTCTATTTCCAGAATATATTTATTTAAAAATTTTATTTATTCCAGAGATTTGACGACAAAGCCCTCCAATCGAGTGTTTGCCGCCTTTCCATAGTTATTATCAAATTGAGAATTGAGTCAAACTTTTATATAAATCATAAAAATGTTTATAGCATTCAAAGCAAAGTTATTACTGAAAACTAACATAAAAATCACAAAATATTTCGCCATTTATTACAATAAAAAGTGAATAAAATATTACCATTAATTTGAGGCCAAAAATGAAGAACAACTCCGAGAGAGAGTCGACCGAAAAGTTAAACAAATTGTTGGAACAAAAGGAAAGGGAGATCCAAAAACTGGGACAACGTGTATGTCTTTTGCATAAAATATCGATATAAAACAAAATTTAATTTATAGTTATTTTCATATATTTTTTTTATTGTTGTAATACCAGGGGATAGGATTGAAAACAATTCTGTCGTTAATAATAATATTGGTTTCGGTTTTCTATTACATAAAAACAAGAGATCAGAATAACTTGGATTTCAATGAGAAGATAATCACAGAATCAAAACTAAAAGACCAGAAAATTTTTGATTTAAACAAACAGTTGGAACTGAAGGACAGGGATCTGAGCCGAGCGCTCAAAGAATCGCAAACTAAAGATAATAATATCAATGATTTGAATAAACAAATAGGACTTAAAGTCAAACAATTGGATGAAGTCATAAAAGATTCCGATTTGAAGAACAAAAAGATCACTGAATTGGACCAGAATTTAGTGAAATTGCAAAACGAGATGAAAGTTATAGACAATTGTCTTCAGAAAGACAAACAAATTGAGAGTTTGGGACAAGAATTGAAACAAAAGGCTGAAGAAGTCGACAAACAAATCAAAAAAGTATTTAAAACAAAACTTTTTTCTCAAATTAATTGAACTTTAAATTGAAATCAATTTTCCAGTTCAGACACAAACGTATGTTAACTGATGCGGACAAAGCCTCAGCACAGGTCCTGTACGCCGCCAACCAGACCACAGTCGAAACCATCATATCAGTGGCCAAAGAGGTACTATTAGACGAATATTTGACTTCCTGTTGGTATAGCAAACCGGGCGTTCCGTTCAGTGTCTATAAAAATTGTTTCCGTGAACTGACGCTTACATTACACAATAAGTTGATGTTTAAAATCGGTCCAAATTTGGTGGTCACCACCGGAACTGTTGACCACTGCTTCACAATTGTTGTGATCAATGAGAGCGATAGAGAGGAGTTTTTCTTCACTATTGGAGACATTTATTTCGAAGTTTTTAAATACAAGAATCAATTCATAGCCAAAGAGGAAGAGCCGAAGGCTTCGGTTCCAACAAATGATGAAAAAGTCAAACCAGACGTCAATCAGAAACAGATTAAAACTAATTGATTTGAAAAACTAATAAAATTGAGCTCTTGGCCAAAAATTTTGCTTTACTCTCATTTAACTATAATTTGCAAGATTAATCTTTGAAACTAGATAAGAAGATTGAGTTTGAAATTACCCAACAACAAAGTAGCAGCAAAAATGATGAATGCAGTTCAATGTACATGAATTGAAAAGTTGATCAGCTTATCTTGATCATTTAGAATTGTTACTTAATGATAGACATATTCAATGCTTGAAAATTATCAAGATTATTTGGAAGATAACGTAATTGATGTTAATCTAAACAAAAATTCAAGAATATTCTGATTGCGTCCGTCAGTGAAAGAGTTAAAGTTTCATATATTTTTGAAAATCCTTAGCCAAGAATCAATATTTGAAATTATAAGCCCAACCCTTGTTTAAAGCCTCAATTTTTTTTCGCAAATTTTGATCAGAATTTTAAGCATAAAGTCATTGAATTGAGTGAAAGATAAAATCAAATCAAATAATATTCTGACGCTTAAGAGTCGACCACCAGTTGTGTCGTTAAAATGATTACTAATTCAACGATTTTGAAATACCTAAGAGAGGATGGCCTCGAAATCCAGGTTAGGCCGGATGGCACCGACACCAATGCCACTGATTCAGTCGTTTATTTACCCGGTTGTTTCAAACACGTCTGTCTATTTTGTCTATGCTTGCTCTTTGTGGTCATAATAATAATCATTTTGGGAGGATCTATGCTTCCGTATATGGGCTGACCGGAAGTGGACAGGGCGGATATTTTTGGAAAGATTAGACGATGGTAATTTCATTTTTATAATAATTTCAAATATTAATCCAATAATCCTTGTTATGGTAACTTCAAGAATAAACAGAGATATTGTACAGAATATGTCACGATTTAACTCTGGATAATATACCGCAGAATAAAAACTAAAGTTCCAAGATGTTTACCTAAATTCAACACAAATTTCAATGTCTTTAATAACTGTTTTCCATTATAAACAAGAAAATGATGGCTAAAACCGGACCAAACTTTTGTGATCAGCACCGGAACTATCGCCAATTGCTTTATTATTATTGTTATTTTATTAATCGAAATTTAATGTCCAATGTTAAAATTTGATCAAGCTTAAAATTGTTATCAATTAAAATACGTGCCCAAATTCAATGAATAAAATTGCAAGGCCTCAAAATTCTTAATTAAAAAATTATGATCAATAGCTGGCCTTAAATTTCATGATATAAAGGGATGACATCATCGATTAGACCCTGAATAAAGGAAAAGCAAATTCCGACTGAACAGGTTAGTTAATTCAACAACAAAAAACTTGTTAATTAAAAATTCCAAATTAAAACTAAAAATTTCTTTAAATTTGATAAATACTTATTATTATCAAGATAATTTCACCATTATCATCAAAGTTAACAATTCAATTCTTAATTATCCACGATTAAAAGATTCCAATTTGAATAACAAAAAGATCATTGATATGAAAAACTAATAAAATGAGCTCTTGGCCAAAATTTTGCTTTACTCTCATTTAACTAGGTAATTTACAAGATTAATCTTTGAAACGACATAAGAAGATTGAGTTTGAAATTACCCACCAACTAATTTACAGCAAAAATTATGAATGTAGTTCAATGTACATGAATTGAAAAGTAGATCAGCTTATCTTGATCATTTAGAATTATTAGTTAGTGATAGATATATTCAATGCTTGAAAATTATCAAGATTATTTAGAAGATAACGTAATTGATGTCAATATAAACAAAAATTCAAGAATATTCTGATTGCGTGGGCCAGTGAAAGAATTAATTTTTCATATATTTTTGAAAATCCTTAGCCAAGAATCAATATTTTGAAATATAAGCCCAACCCTTCTTCATATCCTCACTCACTCACAAAATTTTGATCCGAATCTTAACCATAAAGTCATTGAATTGAGTGAAAGATAAAATCAAATCAAAGAATATTCTGAAAGTATTGTCAGAAAATTTGATCAAATCTTCTAATCGTTTGTTATTCTGACGCTTGAGAGTCGACCACCAGTTGTGTCATAAAAATTAATATAAACTCAATGTTTTTGCAATGTCTAAAAGAGGAACGCCTCAACCGTCAGGTTAGGTCACCGGTACCCGCACTGGCATTGGCTCTGGCACTGGAATTGGGACCGATATTGGTATTGGCACCAGCACTGCCACTGGCACCGGCACCGCCCCTAGCACTGGCACCGGCACCAGAACCGGCAGATGACACCGACACCAATGCTATTGGTTCCGACTATTTTGAAACTAGTATCCATGACTTGTGTTTAATTTTGGTATTTGTGTTCATAATATTCATAATATTATCCATTTTTTGTGGAATTATCATGCCATAATCCGGTTATGGTAACTTCAATAATAATTAACCTGGATATTACACAGAATATGTTACGATTTGACACTAGATAATACTTTGTTCCAATAAAAACTAAAGTTCCAAGATGTTTACCTAAATTCAACACAAATTTGTCATTTATAACTGTTTCCCATTACAAGAAAATGATGGCTAAA
Organism: Tectocepheus velatus; assembly: GCA_034700625.1. Taxonomy (NCBI): domain Eukaryota; kingdom Metazoa; phylum Arthropoda; class Arachnida; order Sarcoptiformes; family Tectocepheidae; genus Tectocepheus; species Tectocepheus velatus. The sequence continues at coordinate 16,463 of JAQIXV010000380.1, read as the reverse complement.
ATCGGACCAAACTTTTGTGATCAACACCGGAATTATTGACCACTGCTTTATTACTGCTTTAGTATGATCACTTGGACTAAATTTTTGTGTTACCATGATCATTTTATTATTGTTGTTGTTTATTAATTAAAATTTAATGTCTAATGTTAAAATTTGATCAAGCTTAAAATTATTATCAATTGAAATAGGCATAGGCTCATAGCAATAGAAAAGCTACCCTCCCTGCCCACTGGAATCTGTATGGTGCGACATTCTCTTTATTATCAATCACTAGGGGGGAGGGATCAGATTTTTAGTGTCAGATTTTTGAGGGGGAGGGGGTCACAATGGCATTTTGATAAATTTCAGTTGTCACGCAACTGAAATTAAAAAGATCATTGCTTTTTAAAACTAATAAAATGACCTCTTGGCTAAAATTTTTGCTTTACTCTCATTTAACTAGCTAATTTATAAGATTAATCTTTGGCAGCAATAATGATGAATGCAGTTCAATGTTGATGAATTGAAAAGTTGATCAGCTTATCTTAATCATTTAGAATTGTTACTTAATGATAGACATATTCAATGCTTGAAAATTATCAAGATTATACTCATATACGATTTATGGACAAGCTATAATGCTGAAAATATTAGCTTGGTAAAAGTTAATGGCTTGATCAAATTTCCTGAAACCTGAATTATTTAAAAGAAGGAAGGTTTATTTTTCTGATAAATATGTTTTTAGAATTATACTCAATCAATATCATGGTGAAATTAGGCATATAATACAAATGAAAATCTCTTTAATGGTGAAAATTAACATTATTGAGAATAGCCTGCATTATGTGAAAACCATAAAGAATGCTTGAAATATCAAATATGAAATATTCTGATTCAATTGAGATTTTTGACAATAACCCGGGATATTTCAATTTTCATTTTATTGATATAATAAAAATAAACCTTCCTTCTTTAAAATGATTCAGGTTTCAAGATATTTGATCAAGCCATTAACTTTTACCAAGCTAATATTTTCAGCATTATAGCTTGTCATTCGATTGTATATCCTCCTCTCGTAACAGAAACTTATTTAGAAGTGTTTGAAAATCCTGTACTTCGGGAAACACTCTAGGAAAAGATTCCAAAGATTCCAAAATTATAACGTAATTTATGTTAATCTAAACAAAAATTCAAGAATATTCTGATTGCGTTCGTCAGTGAAAGAGTGAAATTTTCACATCTTTTTGAAAATCCTTAACCAAGAATCAATATTATGAAATATAAGCCCAACCCTTGTTTATAGCCTCACTCTCTTTCGCAAATTTTGATCAGAATTTTAAGCATAAAGTCATTGAATTGAGTGAAAGATAAAATCAAATTAAAGAATATTCTGAAAGTATTGTCAGAAAATTTGATTAAATCTTTTAATTGTTTGTTATTCTGACGCTTAAGAATCGACCCCCAGTTGTGTCATAAAAATGATTTTAAACCCAAAATATTTGCAATGTCTGAGAGAGCAACGCCTCAAACTTATGGTTAGGGCACCGGCACCGGCATTGGCACCGGCAACTGCACTGCCATTGGCACCTGCACCGGTTCCTGCACTGATACCTGCAACGGTACCTGCAATGATACCTTTACGGGTACTAGCATCTGTACCAACATATGGCATCGACACCAATGCCACTAATTCAGGCTATTTTGAACCTAGAATCTATCACTTGTGTTTAATCTTGGTCTTTGTGTTCATAATATTCATAATATTATCCATCCTTTTTGGCCTTTTTGGATTATGACCATGCCATAATCCGGTTATGGTAACTTCAATAATAAACAGGGATATTGTACAGAATATGTCACGATTTAACTCTGGATAATATACCGCAGAATAAAAACTAAAGTTCCAAGATGTTTACCTAAATTCAACACAAATTTCAATGTCTTTAATAACTGTTTTCCATTGCAAACAAGAAAATGATGGCTAAAACCGGACCAAACATTTGTGATCAGCACCGGAACTTTCGCCAATTGCTTTATTATTATTGTTATTTTATTAATCGAAATTTAATGTTCAATGTTAAAATTTGATCAAGCTTAAAATTGTTATCAATTAAAATACGCGCCCAAATTCAATGATTAAAATTGCAAGGTCTCAAAATTGTTAATTAAAAATTCTGATCAATAGCTGGCCTTAAATTTCATGACATAAATGAATGACATCATCGATTAGATCCTGAATAAAGGAAAAGCAAATTACGACTCAACAGGGTAGTTAACGCAACAAAAACAAACTTGTTAATTAAATAAAAGTTCCAAGCTAAAACAAAAAATTTCTAATCAATTTAATAAATACTTAAAATTATCAAGATGATTTAACCATTACAATCAAACTTATAAATTCAATTCATAACTATCCACGATTACAATCAAAACAAGGGGACCGTAACCTAATTACTGACGTAATTGATGTTATTTGTATTGAACGCAAACCAAACGTTTGTCTAACAATTGACGCCATATTTGTCTCAAATAATAAACAATAAAAACCTAAAAATCATTGAAAATCATTTCAAATGATTTCAAACTAAAAAGCGATTGAATTGATTCTCGATATCCCGTCGAATACCATAACAATTGTTTGAATATTCTTCACCTTTTCCTATGAAATCATTGGTTTGAATGCTATTATAGTTAAGGTTTAGTTATTTTTCGTCTTTCAAAACGTTATCAAACGGTTTGATATAATGTTTGGCAAAATGTGTTTCATTTGTAAAAGTGTTGGCCTTTTATTCATTTAAATGTTTGTTTTGTTAATAAAATGTCACAAATTTCTCTATTAAAACGAATTACGACTAAATGCCAACAAAATTGTGAAAAATTCAATCAAATTGTTCTCAAAAAAGACTTAAAACAAGTAATTATTTAATCGATAAGTATTTTAAAACCTAACTTTTCCTCACATATGCCATAACACTCAGGGCTGGACAGGGGGTGAGCCTCAGGGGAGGGTTGACCACCATTTTAGGGGGTCTTATGGGGACTAATCTTCAAAAAGGATTTCCGTTTGAGACAAAAGGTCTCCCAAAAGGGTTGACTAGTATTGAGTCATTTTCATTGACTCAAAGGGACAGCCATTCAGTCAATGATTAAATGATGACTCAATCGTTTAGCCCTCACCTCACGACTGTCCGACTCTGAGACTGCCTTTCCCTTCAATGATAGAGACGTCTACCAAACGATTGGTCATTCATTTTGTATATAAAACTCATTATTTTATTAATACTTTTCCCCAAAAAATTCAGTGCTTTTTGTGTTTTTCAAATACAATTGATTTTTAAGACAAAAACCCTTTCCTTTTGAGTCAACTCTTAAGACCCAAACCCTTGAGTGAAAGACAGCATTGAATTGATATTCAAATCAATTTATATTTCAATTAATATATTATTTATTCAAAAAAAAGAGAAAACGTTTTAATCACTTCTTATAATCCGATTGTTGTGATTGTCTTCAAAGATATTCATCGGACGCGACATTGACTGCAATTATCGGATCAGTAGTATTGAGATCAGTCGTAAACACGCTTTACTCGAACACACATTGAGTGACAACTTCTGGACCATAACAGACCTTAATGTGAGTCCTCTCCAGAAGTCTTGTCTTGAGATACAGTCGAGTCAATTGTCTTAATCCCCAAAACCAGAGCACAAATGGTTTGTACGTAAATTCGGTGCAATTGTCGGCACAGAGTCCGCAACGTTTGTCAGACGGCGATAAAGTGTCGTTCGGACCCCCACTCCAGAGCCAATTCTGGTACCAATTCATCGACAATATAACTGTCGACAACAACGACAACAACACTTCCGATAGTTGCGTATCGTATGAGTTGTCGTCAATAAATCTGACGACAATTCCCGTCATTCCTATTGTCACACGAATACAGACGTCTTCGGCGTCCAATTCATTGCTCTCGTCGTCCGTACGCTTCGACATCGAACCCAATCAGAGCCGAACTATTTCGGTAATAATCTAAAGACAAAAGTCTTTTGTATTTTTTTAGACCAATTTTTATTACCAATTCGTTTGACAATCAGTTGACCACAAGTATGCCAACGAGGAGTGGACTCAGCTATAGTGCCGCCACCGCTCGAGGCTCGTCAGTGTCTGTGACGACCACCTCTTCGTCCGCTTATCGACAGTCGTCTGTTCACAAGAAAGTGATGTCACGTAAGGCTAGTGTCGACACTCGTGAGGCCCAACCGATGGCCGACTTTGTCGAACACGACTACAGTCGGAGCAGTTCCAACAGAACCACAGATAAGAACAATAAGAATAAGAAGATGTCGTCACTTAAGCTGAAGGACAATACGACTGCGACATCGAAGTCAGCGAAGATCACCGAAACTGAGCGCAAACTAATCGCCAAAGAGAGGGAAAAGTTGGAGAAATCGAAGAAGTCTTTGGAACAACAGAAGACAATGGATAGGCTTAAGATAAAACGCAAAGAGGAAGCCCTACAGAAGAAGCAGAAGGAGTTGGAACGGAAGGAAAGGGAGGCCAAGAAAAGAGAGGATGAGATCGAAAAGATTCGCAAAGATTTGATGAAAGAGAAGAAACGTTTGGCCGACAAAAAGCAAGAGTTGACTAAAGAGTCGGAAGAGTTGGTCCGACAGTCGGGCAAACGTAAGCTAAGGTCGTCCTCAACACGTGACTCGTTGGACAGCAAACGCCAGTGCAGTGAAGACACCAAACAGAAGACAATCGAAGAGATATTCGAGTCAGAGCTGACCTGTTCCGTGTGCTCCGAGTACTTCATTCAGGCGGTTAACCTCAACTGCAGTCACACCTTCTGCCTGTCCTGTATTGAGGAGTGGAAGCACTCGAAGAGTGGTACTCATGTCTGTCCCATATGTCGCGAGAAGATCGAGAACCAGAACCGGGAACTGATTTTAGACAACCTTATCGACCAATTCGTGGCCAAAATGAAGCCCAACCTTAAAGAGCACCGGAAGTCACTCGAAGAGGAACGTAAGAAACGTCTCGAGAGCAAGATATCAGCCAATCAGAGACAGACCGCCCGAATGGGGACCACTCAGAGCAGAGGTAATAATCAAGTGATTGTCAGACGTGTTATCCACGCGATGACTACCGTAAGACATGACCCCCCCTTTGCCGGCGATTTCTATGAACCATAAATATCTGTCCGTCCTTTTCAGGTCTTATAGCCTTAAGTCTCCATTTGTTTGATTCGTTTCGATCTCTAAATCAATATTTCGATAACTTTTTCAATTAGTAATTAATTACATATTATTTTGATATAAATTTCTACTCAATTAATGTTTACTCAAAAAAAGTATTGATAAAAATGTCTTCCATTTTGATATTTTTCGGTTTAAATCTCATTTAAGATGTCATTCAAAGAGTATTTTGATTTGATTTTCTGTTTAATTATTGAATGACTTCTCTATTAATATATTTGACGATTAATTCTGTTATTTGTCTATTGATTATAGATATGAATCATATGATTAAATATCTATATATTTATAAAAACAAAATATTTGAAAAATCATTAGTCGATTGCATTGTATTTCCTTTTGATATTTAATTTCGTTTTGATATTTGTTTTTCTAATTAAAGTTTTTATTTAAAATTGAGACAAACTTTTTGTTTATTTGCTTTTTCTGACGCAATGCCTGTCCGCTGCTATCGCTTCGCCATCCGTTTGATGCCTTTCCTCTGACTCATAGAATAATTGGATACTTTTGTTTTCAAATGAATTGATGAAAAAATTTGGTTTTTTAGGCAATCGGTTGACGCGTTTGATTCCGTCGCTTCACTTCTTCATGAGATCAATAAATTCCGACTCGGATTCGGACTCAGCGGACGTCAACTTTATTGGACTCAATTTTGGTGACAGTTCTGTGAACTCTAACTCTTCGGCTGAGTCTGACTCAGACTCTGACGACTCCTCAGACGATAGCAGCGACAGCAGCAGCGATGGGGACCAGTCTATAGTCGTCAGTGAGTCGCACAGCGCCAGGAGTCGCAGTCCCACTCCCGATAGTCAGTCAGATGTTGAGAGCGTGAGCTCTGCCTCAGCGGACAGTCTGCCCTCCAATAGGGACGACTATAACGGTTTTAGTGACAGTGATAGTGACGTCGTGTCTATAATATCCCTTCATTCGAATGATTCCGATTCCGATTCTGAGTCAAGAGTTTCGATACCGTTGTCGGCGTTCGCCGACTACCAGTCCCTCGACGAGATCGGCGACGACTCCGACTCTGACTCTGATTCTATTTCTTTCAACGACTAAACTGTTCGCACTTTTCGAGTGATTTATCGTTTTATCTGAAAATTCTTGTCTTAAAAACAAAGTCAAAGCTTTTCCTCTCATTTCTCTCTTTTCTATTATTATTTTTCTCTCAATATTTATGTAATTCTTATGAAATTTGTTTTGAAACTTTTTTTCACTCTTTATTAAAACGAGAGGTAAGTCCTATCGAAAAGAGTTTCGTTTGTTTTTCCGATGATTTCAATACTTTTTTTTATATTTCAAAGAAAAGATCCGATAATTTGATTGAATTTTTCACAAAATATTTTTTTCGTCTGTAATTCGTTTTTAAAATTGAAATTTTGTGTCAATTTATAGCAAAACTAATCACTAATTAATTCTCACAAAAAGTTTTTTTCATTAATGTTTGTATTCTTTCTCTTATTATTTGATTTCAAAAATTGATTTAATTTTTTTTCGATTCAAAAGACTTTAATATCTTATTCTGAGTCCTCTTTTGCCTTCAAATTACGTTTAATTACAGAAAAACAACTTTTTTTTTATTTAACCCAAACTTCTATCGCATTATTTAATTGAGAAAACGGTTTGAAAATCACTTTCGAGTTATTGTTTTTCAATCAATTTTTTCAAATAATAATAATTCGATTGATTTGTGTGTAAAACCACCCGTCGTTTCATTGTATTAAAAGCTTTGACTTATTTTTATCCACTATTTTAAGTGTCAATCCTTTTATAAGTCCGCTGCGGAGGTGTCGACCCTCTGACCCATTGATGAGATGTTTATTTGAGTTTCTAATTACCATTTGATTGAATTTTTGAGCAATTATTCCGGTTTTTTGAGCCGTAATTCGTTTTAATCGACAAATGAGTTGATAATTGATGTGAAGAATAAGAAGTCAAACGCTTTTCCAAATGAAACACATTTTTCTGAGACACGAATCAATTGTTTTAATGATTTGATTATTATTTCGTTTTATATATTGATATGATTTTGAAAGACATTTGATTTTCAAACCAAATATCAAACGGCTATTTAGTTTTGGGGCAGAATATCGTATATTAATCGTATATTTTTTTGTTCATTTCGAGCCCAGAGTTGTAGGACTCCGACCAATGATAATAAAATCCATTTATTTCAATAGATTTCCAATTATTTCAATTAATTTATAAATATTTTTTCAAATTCTAATAAAGTTTTAAAATTAAATACTTTTTTCAAAATTTTTATTCAAAATTTTTGGGACTTTTTTTCAAAATTCATTAACTAATGGTAAGGAATGAGAAGAAAGACATCACTTTTTTTCGATGAATTTGTTTCCAGTATTTTATTCATAGGTTTTCTCAACACTTAAATACTAATCAATGGAGAGATCAACAAATGTTTCAAATGTTTCCCTAAAAATCAAAATCAAAATATCGTTTAAACAGAGGTTTTAATGACTAGTTTTGAATCAAAATTATATTAAAAAAAGACATCATTTTTGACATTAAATACGAGACAACAGGTCTTCGAATCCGAGTAATAGTTTTGAGAATCAATTTCTAAGTAAAACATAAAATACTTTAAGTCCTAAAACTATTGAACAATAAGAGGAAAAACAACTTCAGAGGAGAGGGTTATAACAGAAAATTTCAAATTCAAAACAATTTCTCTTAAATTAAATTAAAAATTAGGGGAAAAAACACTAAATATTTTTCTTGTCCTCAGCGCCGGTCAGTCCTTCGGTCGGCGCCGCAACCGCTTCGTCTTCAGCCGAGCCATTTGTCAACGCCTGCTGTGCGCCGACGGGTGTCGTAGAGGACTCGGCGGCTAAGATGTCTTCGCCGGAGACGCCGAACTCATTGACTCGGCTGTGATCTACTCTATATATCCAGCGCTGGTATAAAAATATCAAAAATATGATGTCGTCCCTAAAGCAGCCCAACCTATACATTGTCGGCATTTTAATGACAAACGCGAATATGTCGTCAATGAATGTATTGAGGAATTTATAGGTAAGCATTCTCCAGGGCAGGTGCGCCACACTCTTCAGCTTATAGTTAATGAATAGCTGAGGCGTCATCATTATGAACCCTATCCCACAAAAAAAGTTCAGTTATTCTGTGCTTTAATTTGTCAATTGTTTTGGGGAACGAACCGAATGTGAGTAGAAATCCGTAAATCATATTCAAACTGAATGAATACCAGCCCTTGTGTTCGTTGTATAGGAGTGAGTATATCGAGTACCCGACCAACAGAGGGAACAGAGCCCACGACAGGTACTTGAATGCAAGCTAAAGGACAGGTGGATATCGAACGGTAAGTATTTGTTTTGTTTTTCAATAAAATTCTTTTAAGGGTTTGGAAAGGGAAGGGTATGTCTACTCACGAGATCGTACTGACGAGTGGACGACTCAACATACGATCCCTTATCGCTGAAACGAATTCTGGGAAGTATTCCCAAAATCCTATTATTGGTGTCGACCTGAATGTCGACCACTTTCTTAATTTTCCACAACTCTATGAGGAGTCCGATCCCAACACTTATCTTAATTACTGTATTCGTGTCGTTGTCTAAGACGTAGAGGAGGACTATCACCGACTGGAATACGTTGAAGAAGACCGACCGGACGGACAGGCCTTCCAGTGAGCGCCTATTTCTCCAGAACTGGATGTCTGTCCAAAATTGAAAACGCATTTTATAATTGAATTGAGACTCAAATCAAAAGGTAATACCGTTTTTAAAGGCGAGGAACTCGAAAACGCTGTGAGTTATCGACACTAAGACAGTCAGCCCTAACAGTATGGGAGAGGTCTCCAAAAATGTCTCTTTGAGGACATCCTGTTCATCGTCGTCCTGTTCCATGAGGTCGGAGCCCATGAATTGTGTCCAACGGCTGCGCATAGCCTGTGCTGTGTATAACTGCCAGCGAAACATCGATAGGGGTTGATATGTGAGGTGCAGATCGATTTTGCTGTCAAACAGAGAACGGCCAACAAATTAGTTCAAACCCTGTCCTCAACGGTCGGATCACTTACTCTACGGTCTCATTGATAGGCATATAATCTCTCATAAGATTCCAGTAGTCGTTGACATAAACGATGGGATAGTATTTGCCAGTCGTTGGCTCGAACTCAACGAACTCGTCGAGAGGGACCGGCACCTGACCCCTGACCCACGGTGTGTGGTCATCGATTATGTTGATAGTGAGGTTCGGGTGCCAGTGGGACAGTATCTCCTGCTTTATGTTGGCCTCGAGTTTGCTCTGTTCCTCTTTTGTGGCGGCCGTCTCACCCGTCAAGAGGTTGTGCGTCTTCTTGTAGTACCTCTTCTTATATTTGTTTAGTTGTCGTCTTCTGTGTATCTTATAGACGGAGGAATGGATTTCCGATGGATAGGGCGTATGTCCGCTCTTCACGACATAGATATGTAGCCAAAGAGTGCCATTGTTTTGGACTTTCTGTTTGATTGTCACAAGAATTAGGTTCTGTTTTCTGTTATTCGAGGAATAAGAGGACATACCTTCGATAAAGGGACAGATGCATCGGTTGTGTAGATGCCGTCCTCCGTCGGACCACTGCTCCAATCGCCGTAAACTAAGTTCTTCTTAACCCAAACGAGTTGTCTCTCGTCGTCGAAGTCTGGGATGTGTTCGTCATCGCAGACATAGACGTATAGATCCTAATGATTGAGACAATTGTTTAAGTCGTTTGGCTATCGATTGGGTCTCTATATTACATACCATAAGAGTTCCGTTACTGAAGAGATTTGATGACGAGATGGCTATCGGTTGTGAGCCATTCGGGCCTTTCTGTGGTACCGGAGTCGACGACTTCCGGAAGAATGATGTTATGAAGTATATGATGAGCGCTCGGAATATCAATCCCTGGCATACGGACCAAAACCGGCCACCTATTGATGAAGGGGTGGATACAAAGGGGGCGTAAGTATTGATATAATTAGTGTTTTGTGTCCCAAACCTCGAGGTTGTTGTGGCTCTCCTTCGGCTGCGACTTCAGCCACCGGTTGATTCGCGTCTCCATTCTATTGGATGTAAAGACAAATCGATGGTAAGACTGTCGAGGAATGGGTGTCTCATACCTGAGCCGGTGTTTCAACGTTTCTTCTGACGATTTGATTCGGCATTTGATCCGAAAAAATCAGATAAAGATTTTTTTTGCTTAAAAACTAAACTATTTTATCATTTATTTGAATGAAAAAGATTTTAATCTCTTTGTAAACAAATGTATCGATAAATAAATTAAACGAAAAATCTATTAATTAATTGAAAATTATATTTATTTATTCAAAACTAATGATAAGATTTTTAATAAACTATTTAATAGTAAACAGAGTTTTAAAACCAAAATCTCATCAATTGATGTGAAGTGTGGGGCAAACGATGAGTAATCACTACAGAGACAACACTTTTAGTCACTAATATAGGACTTCATCACTGACTCAAACCAATTGGAAATATATGGCTTTTGTAACGTTAGTATTGAGACCTTTTCGTATGTCAACAAAAGTTATACAAATATTTCTTCAATAAATAACACTTGAATTTAGACTGAATTAAATAAAATTAACAAGATAAACCTGGCAATAGATTAGACCACAAAATTCATTCTATCAATTAGTCTTGATGAATAAAAAAATAAGCATGGTGAAATCGAGTTTAAACTCATTTAAACTATTTAATTAATTTTGGATTCACTCATAACTCGTAACGTTATTTATGAATAGGGAGTAAATGACTGCAAACTTGTCGACCAATCAGAGGACAGAAAGTTTTGGTTCAAATATTATGACAACACTTTGAAGTCGTTATTGTCTTCAGTCGGACAGACATTTGTCGTCAAAAAAGTGAACCATTTTTTGGATTAATTGAAAATAATTTTGCCATTAATTGTCTCCGAAGATGAATGAGTGGGAACTCCTCAAAGAGAATGTCGAACCAATTAAGTCCGGAAGAAGTATAAAGACGTTGAAGTCGGCCCTCAATGAGAAACCAAATGAACTGAACGCCAGAGAACTGAAGCGGAAGTAAGTCTTTTTGTGGTCTTATTATCACCAAAATTGATCTCAACTTAAATCTTAAATCTTAAGGGAATTTGAGTCGGAGTTGAGGACCTATTCGGGAGCGGATCTGCTGTCCGTTTATTACGATTACATCCTTTGGGTCGAACAGAACTACCCGTTGGGCGGAAATGAGGCCAACCTTAAGACACTTCTCGAGAAATGCATCGAACAGTTCTATACGACAGACCAGTATCGCAACGATCAGCGACTTCTGGAAGTGTTCCTCAAATTAATCAAACGAGTGGACAGTCCTCTAGAGTTGTTCACATTCTTCAACGACAACGGATTCGCCACTAAATTGTCTCAATTTTATATCAATTGGTCCTTTCATTTGGAAAACCATAAGAATTGCCGGAAAGCGGCGGAAGTGCTCCGCAAAGGAATTCAAGAAAAGGCACAACCGTTAGCTTCCCTGAAGAGAGCGCTCGAAGAACTTGAGGTTAGAGTCGCCAAAGCCATAGCCAACGACCAAATTGAAGAAATCAATGACAATGACGTCGACGAAGAGCACAGAAAACCATTGAATAACTTGAAGTCGAAGACAAAAAAAGGGAAAACAGTGGCTCCGGTCAAACGGGTCGGCAATGCTGTCAAGTCTGCCGAAGGACTGAAGACAACGGCCGCCACTAAAGTCAAGAATAAGGGTCCAGTCGTTTACTGCGACGAAAACGATCCGGAAGTGGTTCCGAGAGCAGCAGCAGCGGCGGCGTCAACGGCCAGACCAGAGCCGACGCCTAACGTGAAGGCCATCGCAGCCGTCGGTCAGGAAAACGAACAAAAAGCGGGAAAATGGACCGAAAAAGCGTTGACTCAGAAGAGAGTGGCCACAGAATCGCAGCCGAAGTTCACAATACACGCCGACGAGAGCGACGACGACTCTCCAGAACCGGTCAAGAAGTCGGCGGAAAGCAATACATTGAAAATGAGGGCCAAAAACGTGGACAGCCCTCCGATGGCGCGCTTCGAGAAACCGGATCCTTTCAAACGGTTTTACTGTAATATGAATAAAGTCTACGCCGGAGGGGAGGAGTTCTCATTCGAAGAGATCAGAGGCAGGAAATGGTTGGCGAAGAAGAAGAGGGAAGAGGAGGCCCTACGCAACAGGAAGTTAGAGGACGAAGTGGCACAACTCAGGGCACAGGTCGAGCTCCTCCTTAAGGCACAGATGGTTCAGCCATTGGCTCAGAATGTGGCCAAACCCGTGGCTGTCCCTCAAAGACAAGAAGTTGCTTCTCCGCCGCCGTCGAGCGCCGACTCGAGTGCCGCCAAATCGACGACTTCAAGCGGTAACGGAACCAAAGCAGACAACAGTATGGTTAGGGGCCTCTGGAACGGTACTCTTGGCAATCAAACGACTGATTTCCACCAAAATGGCGGCGCACTCGACATCAATGCAGTCATCGACAGAACTGAAGAAGAGGTCCGACAAAAGAAGCCTCAGTTCGAGATATACGCCGACACAACAATTGTCTCGAAGGCCGCCGACAGGACCAGAGGCCGAGAATCGGTGGGTTTTGGCGATTATACGATAGCTTTGCCCCAAACGGAGCAGACATTCATTGCCAACACTCGCTGTTCGTCGACACCAGTGGCCGACAAATCGAAGAAATCTGTGGATCACTACAACGCCGTACAAAACATTCAAAATTACAATTTTGTCGGCGGACTGACCGCCAAATTGAGTCCAATTGTTGAGACGAGTCGGGAGTATAACAGTAAGTCCTCCTCTTCTTCCTCCGGAACGATGAGTACGACCGGAGGTTCGGCTCTGACTCATAGACAGAGAGCCATATCTGGCGTCGATTATACCGATCCCTTTGATGCCAATCTTCTGATGCATTTGATCGCAACACTTCCCGATCCGATCCATACGAGGAAAGGCTTCTTCAGAGTCAAGAAGTGTTTACCTAAAATAAAACAGAGAGAGACTGTCCTCAAGTTGGGGACCGACTCCTACATAATCGACAGATTGATAGCGACGGGAGCCTACGCTCAGGTGTTTACGGCTCAGATCGACGACACCGCAGACTCTATGGACGAAGAGTCGACAAACAGCAGTGGTTTCAGTAAATTTGTTTCACAAAAATGGTTTGCACTCAAAGTCGCCAAAAACGCAAACGAATGGGAGTTTTATATTTGCGATGAACTCCACAAACGACTGAATCGGTGCAAAAGTCTTCCGGATATCGTATGACAAACCCTTTGCTATTATTTTTTGGGTCTTTTCTCTAATTATCTCTTTTTTTTGTTGTTAGGAATTGTCGGTTATGTCCGCAAACCCGTCGGTTATGTTCAAAGACGGCTGTGTTTTAGTGGATGAGTTCGCGACGAACGGCACTCTTATAGATGTCGTCAATAATGTTAAGAAAGCGGACAAAACATTCCCCAAAGCGCTGACCGTTTATTTCACACTCGAATTGTTACAAATCGTACAACAAATCCATAAACAGCTCATAATTCACGCGGATCTCAAACCGGACAACGTTTTAGTCCTTAATTTGTAAGAAATTTTTGGTTTAAAATGTTTTCAAAGACTTAAATTTTGTCTGTTTTGTAGCCCTTCGAGAGAAGATGTCTCTAATGTCCTGAAGAGGACCTCCTGTTTGAAAGTTATAGACTTCGGCCGTTCTATAGACTTGAATCTGTTTCCCGAAGGAACGACATTCAACCAATTGGTGACCACTAAAGGCCAACAGTGCCCCGAAATGTTGGACAACAAGCCCTGGACTTATCAGGTATTGTCACCCATTCCTCTCGTTTCAAGTATTTCAAAAACTAATTGTTTTTTATCGATTGATAGACCGATTGGTACGGAGTCTTGGATTGCATTCATGTAATGCTTTTCGGAGATTATATCAAAGTTGAGAAAAATAGAGACAATAAGTGGGACATCAAAGAGAAGTTTAAGCGCTACCACTCGACAGACATCTATAGACCCCTATTCGACAAACTTCTCAATATTTCCGATTGTTTTGAAGCACCGGATCTGACCTCAATTGTCGACAAAATGAATGAATATATTAAACAGAATATGAATCTAATCGTAAGGGAGGCCAACGATATCGAGATTCTTAACGACTTGGCCCTCAAAAAGAGGAAATGATTTTTTATGATGTATTCCCCTCTCATTTGAAATGTTTTCTAATTATTTATGAATCAATTGAATCACATTTTTATACGAAAACATATATTTTTAGCCAATTTTTGATATTAGAGAAGATTTTTATTCATTTATTTCATTCATTTCTCTCTAAAAACGTATTAAAAGAGAATTTTTAAGAAATTTTTGATTAAATTTTTATTTCAATAGATTTTTATTCACAAACTTATGAAAACTTGTCTTTAAATATCAACGTATCGTATATTTTGAGGTATAGCCCGCTCTCTGGTCCGGTGTCTGAGGGATGAGTAGCTCCGGGAGGCGACGCTCAACGACGTGAAAAAATTTACGTATAATTCAATAGAAAAAGTTGTTTAACAAACGATTTATACAATTATTTGTTTCCAATTCCGAAAATAACTGTAAATTTTTGAGAAAAGTATTGGTTTTTAAAACAGATTTTTGTCGAAAAATTGAATTACAAACCAATTGATAGACATTTGATGTTATGTTTTGCAGTACTCGTGAGATATATCACTGGTTTCGACGCCAATCGGATCGTACCTCAGCTCAGGTACTCTCGCGTTGACGAACCGACAGCTGACGCAACAGTTTTGTGGCTAAAAATCAGACCTTTAGTTGAGATTTAGAGGACAGGTATGAGAAGAAGAGGAGAGGATAACAAAAATTTATTGAAAACCTGCGAACACTTGACTAGAGTTGCGTTCGACGGATGAGAAGGAGTTTTGTTATTATACTTAAGTATTCCCTTTTGTATTGTATTTGTATTGGTTAGGGGACAGGCGTTGCAGACGAGGCCATCGCATTGGTCAGTGCTGTCCGACTGGTCGGCGGAGAACAGTTGTCCGTCGCCTACGATTGCTGTCCTCATCGGAGATAACGACAGCGGAGGAGACCTCGAGTTGGTTCTCAACGTACCAGAAGTCGACGACAAGACAATGCCTTCCTCTGGAATCGGGGAACACTTGAACCGAAAGAAGAGATAATAAGAGGAAAGGCGTCAGAGAAAAAAATAGTGGAAATATTAATAACGATTTTTTTTCGATAGCATTGTATATAAAAAGCTATAAATCATAAGTTTTTTGGTATTAAATAAGACTTTAAGACTAAAAGTGAACAAAAATTGTCTGAAAATTGATGACCAACTGATCGAATCGTTTCTCTTCCTCTCATTCTTCGACTTTTTTATTCTTCGTTTTACTTCAGACGCCAAACGATTATCAGATATTTATTGTCTGAGAATTGGTTCGCGATATTTCATCGCCTCAAAAGGCCTGGATATCAATCAATACCCTGGGTATGGATTGTCTGAACTCTTGAATTAACAATTCCTCGGCTTTTATGGATATCTCGTATCAGAGGAGTGGGTGAAAAAAATTCAGTCAAAGATCAGAATTTTAACAGTTTTTAAAACAAAGTTATTTATCGATAGGTTTTGGCCACAAAACGGAATACCCTTCCCATGAAAAGACGTTCCCATTTGTCTGAAAAGGGGAACCACAGAGCTATGAGTCGAATGAATTGAGTGAATGAATAAATCTATACATAAGTTGAACCATAATATAGGGAATCGAGTATTGGATCCGATAGACAATGGATTCGATGGCAATATATTCTTCTGTTTGGCGTTTAAATAGTGATCGTCTGATCGTCAAAGAAATTAACGACTGGTCCTAATGGTTGTGCTTCTACTCCATGTGATTAATGGCAGGACCTGTCACTTATGGCGACAAATACTATCATAACTTAATATTTTTCTATTCTGTGCCTCAAATATATATGAGTTATATAAAGAACTCAATTCTCGTTTATATGTTTGAACTTTTAATCTGAGTCTACACTTCCTATGCCTTTCTCGCTCTCTGAGACACAGCCCTTCCATTCCTTTCAATTCAAAGATCAAATAATTTTTTGATCAAATATTTAATAACTCTCTCTCTCTCTCTCTCTCTCTCTCTCTCTCTCCCCATCCCTCCCCTCCACTCCTCTTATGCTTAATATTCATCG
>JAQIXV010000379.1:0-41743 GCA_034700625.1 Tectocepheus velatus | reverse complement strand
AGAGAGGAGAGAGAGAGAGAGGAGAGAGAGAGAGGAGAGAGAGAGGAGAGAGAGAGAGATATTATTTTCAGGAAACTTAAATCGTTCAAATCTTAAAGACATAGTTTCAAACATTTATTTCTAACTTTTTTTCGGTCGTAACAAAATTTAAAGCATTAAATCAATTGAAATGAAAAAAGTGAAGAATAAGATATAATTTCAAAACAAATTAAAACAGCAGTCGATCTCTATTTTGAAATAAACTCAAAAGAATTTTAGATTACTTTTCATTATTCTCTTGAATTTATTTGAACTGATATTTAGAATTATCTTTTAAATTGAGATTTTATTCAAAGAAATAGGATCTCATTTTCGTGTTATTCACAGATATACTAAAATTTGATTGAATGCTAAAAAATAAACATATTTTCCAAAATTTATTAATAAAGTTTACAAACAGTCGTTAATTGGAAAGTTTTATTCGCTTTTAGTCGTGTTTTTCCACTTAATTTGGTTTCGAAAAGAAGTCACAATTCCTCTGATCATCGTTTCAGAGCTCAACCATTTGTGATTCAATTCGGGTAATGGTCTTAATTGGCGTCTAATGAAGAAAATTCTCGAAAAAATTACCGGATTTAAAGATAAACAAATAAATCTCAAGAATAGTTACATAGATTTTTCTGAATAGATGTTTGTCTGGCAAAAGGTTAGATCCAAACCTTATTCGAAACAAAAACTAAATTAATTCAAACATTTACTTAACTCTATCATAACGTAAGGAAGTGTTAAATACACGTTTTTAAAAGATAAGCAATCTCAATTAAAAATTTGTGAATAGATGGGATATTTATTTCTTATTTTAAGCGAAATGTGGCGAAACCTAAATCGGTCGGTTCAAATTGTTGGTCAAATTGTTGGTAGATAATTTTTGGTCAAATGGAATGGGCAATGTGAATGGGATTGGACATTTTGATATTACACCAAAAAGGGATTACAGAAAAAATCTATCGGTAAACAAGTGTCGGGGTTCTAACGTTAAGCGATAACTAGTCTATAAAAACATCTTTAAAATAAATACAAACCTAATTACTCGTTGAAAAGTAAAGTTTCACTAAATTTGTAAGAAATTGAAAAAAAATTATCAAATGATTTGTCGGTCGACTCGTTCTCTAATTCATATTTACGTTTGAGAAGAAACGATGAAAAGATTGAAATTATTTGCATTTAATTAATTTAAATTGAGTTCCGAAACACTAATAGAAAAACAATTTAATCAAATAAACAAATTCTGAATTCTATTATTCTTCTCAAAGAAAGTGATATTTGTTTCTTACTTTTGTGGCACTCATTCAATCAAAAAATAATTTTTAATTGAATTTCATTGGAAATAATCTATCATTGAATAGACTGATTAAATTATATATACAAAAAAGTGGGTGATTACCAAGAACAAATTTTGATGCATCGGTTCTTTTGTTCTTTAATTTTATTCGAAAAAAAGTTAATCTTCTTTTTTTAGGCTCTCTTTGGAATCATTAAAAGCAATTTATTTGATAACATAAAACAAATGACAAAACAAAATATTAAAACAATAATTGATTTTTATGCAGAAATTAATGTCTTTATTCGACTTTAAATAGTTTGTCATTATTTTAATGTTTGGCTAAAAAATATTAGAATAATAGGTAAATGACTTTAGTCTTCAAGCCTTTTGTCACGTAATCGAGATATTTGTGGGAATAGGTTCCGGCAATTCTATTGTAGACAAACGACAAATGAATATAAATAAAAGGAAAGTATTGTCTGAAAAGATGGAAACAATTTTGTGGACAAATTGTTAAACTTTTATCGCTTTCGAGTCATTTATCGATTCCGTGCGAACACGACATCACTTTTATAGCAAATGTAAACACATTGCACTCAATCAATGGGTTAACCATGATCATTGATCATTTATAAAAACATTTCTCGAAACAAAATGATTTATACTAAACTGATACTATTTTCAGCCTTAATTCAACTTGGAGCATTCTAGAATCTTGATATTTCCAAATGATTAAATTTCAAATTTAAGTTTAATTAAATTTGAGCTTGCACATAAATGAGCTTGCTGTTATTTTATGAAGATTTTTTAATAACTTTCTTAGAAATAATTTTCTGAAATGAATTGTATTTCGTATTCTTTATTGAGTTTTGAAATGAGTTTCTATAAAATGAAAGTAATATTAAATAATTTTGTTTTCAATTGGATTTTCATTTACTTTGATATCAGATTTCATTCATTTCTTTGAATTGTATGCAAAAAATATATATTAATAATAATTACATTAATTGCTTGAAAGCACTTTTAGACTAATTTGGGATTCGTCTCAAATTAAAACTAAAGTAATATTTTCTTCGACCGATTCGGCGGTGAATTCATACAAAAAACAACTTTCATCTCAACTCAACTCAAAAGAATGTTTTTAATTATTTTTATTTTAATTTGAATTCTTCAGAGAATTATTAATAAAAAAATACATTTGAGAATACATTTGAGAATTTCATAATCAAAATAAATAATATAACAAATTAATTGAAATTACAACAAAATTTACAAAAAAAAATCCAATAAATTAATCTTTTTTTCAAAGATAAATCACATGAAAATAGGTGAATGTACTTGATGATGAACAAATGAGCTTAACATTGAGTTATTGGTTTTGTTGCACATAATTTACAAGATTACCAAACAATGCATTTCTTCCTAGGATTCATTGGACTGCCTTTAGGACAGTTGAAACTGTTTGCGAACTCATCCAAATTGGAAAGTGACCCGATCACTCTTCGGAAAGCATCAAGGTTAATCAGAGCGTAAAAATTACTGCATTTCATGGAATTAATCGGTAAATACCTGAACTGCGCCGGACTATGAGTTTCTTTGTCGATAAGCATTTTGGATATTTCGGGCCTAACTCGAGTGCACCAAACCTATAGTCATATGTTTTTATTTGAAAAAAAAAACATTTTTTTAATCGAAAATCCCTTACATTTCCAAAAGTAATCCAAAAGAGCTGTTCCGGTGAGTACTTCAAACCGGGAAGTGATTGCTGTCTGCGATTCTGTTTGACGTAAGCCATGTAAGCTCTGAACGCTTCTCTCACTCCTGTATTATCGGCGATGTTTTCCCCCAAAGTAATCAAACCGTTTAACTAAATATTTTTCATTTGAAATAATCTTTTTTCGTATTTGAGTTAACGATCGATTGAATTATTGCTTACTCTGAGACCACTCTCTTTAACGGTATAACCATTATATTGGTCGACAAGACATTGAGCTTTGCTTTTAAATCTGAGATCAGTCTCGACGTCCCACCAGTTCCTATTATTGCCGTATTTATCGAATTGTTTGCCGATATCATCAAATGCATGGGTGAGCTCGTGTGCGATCACTGTTCCAATCGCTCCAAAATTCAGATAACTATAAATAGAGGAAAGACTCACTTTTAATGTAATTTTAGTCTAAAGTAATGATTCCGAAGCAATGATTGAGTTTATTAACTAATTGTCTGAAAAAAGCATTTATTTAAATGAAAAGAAAAAATTTTGAATTGCCTGCAAATGAATGAATCGAATGATAAATTATAGTGATTTCTGGTTCACTCCTTTAAAAGTGATAATTATTTCTTACATTATCTTATAATTGAGATCATCATTGGGTTCGGAATTGAATTTTTTGTTTTACTAATAGTTAACATACTCTGGATTGTGATAATTGAAGAAAAGACCTTGGAGAATTCCGGCCGGGAATATTATGGCGTTTTCTATTGCACTATAGTATGCGTTAACAACCGCTGCGTCGGCGAAGTTCTGCCAACTATTCAATTGTTTTCATTAAAGAAATTGAATAAAAAATCAAAATTAATTAATTAGTCGTTTGCCTTACAGTCTTAACAATCAATTAAAGTCAGTTATCTCTAAGACTTACTGTCCTTTGATTCGCATAAGTTTCAAACTTTTTGCCGAATAATCGATTACCCATTTACTCAGTTTCAGCATATTTTCAAAGTAATGATTTGATGAGAACTCCTCTAACTATTCAATCAAATTGTAATAAAAACAAAATTAAATTCAAAGAAAAGATAAATCTAAGAATATAAATGAAAATTTATCCATTAGTTTAATTGAAATCAACTAGCTTATTTCAATGTAAAGAAATCTTAGGTAATCTAAACTGTAATTGACTTTTTCATTGATGGAAAAAAACTGAACTGATTTATATTGAAAATCAAATAAAATCCTGAATTTTATGTGATATTGAACTTCAGTTTTATATAAGAAAAGCCAATAAAATGACTTTTCTTTTGTTCGTTGACCCGAATAGGAGTCAACTGAAGACCAATATATTGTTCGAAGAAATATAAGATTATCGAAGGATTGTATTCTATGTTAGCCTAAAGGACAGGACAGGACTGGACTACAACCAATTTGTCAAATCTTCAGTTAACCACTGATTTGCTAAATATAATGCTTTTATGCCTCAAAAAAAATATTCTCTGAATCTCTAAATCTCTGCGACTAAAGGCAACACAAAATGACAAAAACAAAGACAAGAAATGAGTTTTTTTTCTGCTATAGTCTAACGTTAGCCACAAATCGATACTAAAGTCAAAAACATATTCAGAGTTATCTTTTTGTCGTGTGTTTGAAAAATAAGAGAAAACATTTGGTCTCAGCTCTCTTTGACTCACATTTTGGTAAACTTTTGCGATTTCGTAGTCATTAAGCAATTGTTGAGGAAATCCAATATGAGTTGTGATAGTCCGGGCCTTTTCTAGAGCCTGTTTTCGTGTCCTATCTTCCATCCAATCGACGCGATTCAACATTTTAATGAACTCTTTGTGAATGAATTGAACCATTTCTTCCACCTTTAAGTCAGAATATATTTATAGATCAGAAAACAAAATCTGTTTTAAGTAAATAATAATTACTTTATGTTTACTCTTTTGGTCGAAATATTTCCTGACATAAAGGGCAGAGAAGGCAGTGCTCAGAGTAGCGGCAGATTTGATGCATATCTGCCAACGCGGAGGAACTGCTTTGCGACCCGTTATTCTGTGCAAATAAAAATCGTGAAGACGTAACCATTTTGGGGACAGTAATGGCATAGACGTCAATATCACGTCCGCTATCATATGATTCGCTAAAACTCTTTTTTAATATAAAATTTAAATTTAAATAATTGTTTAAATAATTTAATTATGAATACCTTTTATCTGTATGTTTGAGCATAAAATCAATTTGTTTAACATAATTAGGGTTATGGACGACAACCTCATCTGTCAATTCAATATTTTGTCGGAAAACTCCTCTCAAAAGTCTAATCCATTGCGTCTGAAATCGAAATCAAATTTTTTTAGATTCAATTAAATCAAAGCCAAGAAATGAGCTCACATTTGGAGCAATTGATTGCAAGTCTTTGACAGTCATTTTGTGATAGATTTTATTCAGATCTCTCGTCTCTTCCTGTGGTGTCGTCCACTAAATTAAACGAAATTCAATTATCAAACAAAACATTTAATTATTTGGAGATTGAAATTAGTCTCACGTTTACGACAAGAATCTGGAAACCAATTAATTGAATCAATTCGTTGTACAGATTCTCGTTATATTCCTGTCCTCCGAGAAGGACTGCACTTTCGAGGAGAAGATCAAAATAGGCTCTCACTTCGGGATCCTGAAGGCCTTTTAGCATCACTTGCCTACTGCCCACTCCGGGCATAACCTCTCCTATCTGTTTGAAAAATAATCTATTTTTTTGTACTGTTTTTGAATTTTGTATTTGAATTTAGTTTACAGTTATTATATGTTTTGTGGTGTTCTTCATATCGAGACCAACTGACAAATGATAAAATTGATTGAAAGGGAGACCGATATCTCTCATCTTCAATGCGATGTCAATCCAATCAAAGTGAGTATTGTTCCAAAATAAGCCCTGAGTAAGAGGCCAACCGCCCAATTTAAGCAGTATTTGGATCAGAGGCTCGTCTCCAAAATGTTGCAATTGAGCTGATATTTGGAAAAAATCGATATGTTTTTCAAAATTCTATTTTTTATTGTATTATAGAAGAGAAGAAATTAGAGAATAATTATCAGAATATAATTAAATTGTATTTTCCCACAATTTTTGTCTCAATTTATATAAAGGATTACTTCTAAAGGAATGGAAAAACACTTAATTCAATTCAAAAGTCTATCGACGAAAATGTAATACTTAGTGATTCCCAAAACACTGAATAAACACATTTTGAGTCCTTCTACTTTTAATTGACTTTTTGTGTCCGAATCAATTATTTTCTTCATTAAAAAATAAAATTTTAATTCAAAATAAAAAATTGAATGAAAATATCGTACAAAATATTTTGGCTTATTATAAGTTATTACCAAATAATAGGTTTATTATTCCGACTCTTCTTATGAATCGCATTATTAATGACTAATAACTTTTTAAATTTAGTTCAATATAAGCTATTAACTTGAATCGGGATCTATTTTTCTTATAAAAAAGTTTGGATAATAAGTCTTTCCTTTTTTTTGTCGAAAAGTTTGATATGAATTAATGAAGGTTTTTATCTTGTTCAAATTATTTTATGAAAAGGACGAATTTCTATATAATTGATTTTAGATTTATTTATTCTATACAAACGAAAGGAGAGGCTCTCAATGAATAAAATTGAAATATGAGATGAAATTCTTTGATATATAAAAATATTGTATTTTTTGATTCAAATTGATATAAATTGATATAAATTCCTTTCGAGACTTTCTTTTCATTATATGAATATAAAATGATAGCCAAAACTTATGTCAGTCTTTTACATAACGATCCCTATCTATACTTTTCTAAGCAATTTATTTTATATCTCATTTTTATGTATCGTATGCTTCAAATTATTTAATATCTTTCAAAAAAAAAGATGAAAAAAATTCTTCAAACTATTTTAAGCTTAAAAATAGAATAGAATATATCAAAACTTTATCAAAAAAATTTAAATTAATGAAAATCGTTTTCAATCCAATAAAACTCAATTTTTTAGTTTTCAAAAGAAAAAACAAATAACATTACGAAACAAAATATCAGTAAATGTCAGCTTAAAAGACAGTTGAGTTCAGAATATTTTATTCATGATTTCAAAGTCACTTCAATTTTTCAATAATTCGATTATTTGTGACATTCGTTAAGATTCTTGCAAAAAAATTCTAACAAAGTTCATATTCAGAGTTCATTTTATCGAATCTTTAAATTTTTATGTTTAAAACGATTTGGACTAAAAATTCCGGAATTTTTTAAAAATGTGATTGCTTATATTTTGAAAATTGAGAATTTTTTAGATTTTATTTTTTGAAAGGTATGAAAAAATGTTTTCTATTTAAAATAAACTTGGTGATTTCAATATCGAAAAGTCTAATTATATCCGAATTCTCGGAAATAAGTAAAAATTTAATAACTTTTTTATCGGTAAATATTTTTCTATCGAAATCATATTTTTCTGTGAAAGTTGTATAAATATAACGGGAAAAGGGATTTCTTGATCTTTACTCAGTCTAGACTCTAGACATCAGATTTAAAGCAAAAGACTTTTTAAATTAGTTTTGAATTATTTTTGTTCATCCGATTTAATGATACAATTGGATCGGAATCATTTTATTGGGGTTTTTGCAAAATAAATAAATATTCATAAAATAATTTGTTGTTTTTCAAAATTTATCCATTAGTTGAAAAAGTAGAGGAAAATTGAAATAAAAATAGACTCACATAAGTTTATACACGAGGCGTACATTTTCTTTATATTTTTGAAAAACACCGGGTCTTCAGGTTTTGATGGCTCTTCAACTAATGCTGTAAAGTGTTTAGCAATTAATTGAAATTGTTTTCCGTTTCATTAAATATTTAAAATAAATGTCAATATTATTCGCAAACAAACCTTTGAATTGCATTTCCATTGTCTCGACAATAGCTCCGGTAGTGGAGATGGAGAGCCTATTGTCGGGTATTATCGAATTGTTTAACCATTTTCCGCACGAAAATCTATTTACAGATCATTTAATTGTAAAGAAGTCTAACGAATATCAATGAATTACTTATAGAAGTCATCGCAGGGAGAAATACTTTCATCAATATTGTTGAGGAATAAGTGGGCTTTCAATTCAATTTGATAATTAGCAATTCAAATCAACTAGATTAAATTTTTTTCAATTTAAATACCAGTCTCAACACATGTGGGCGTCAAACAAATGCCGGAATATTTATTATAAGACAACTCTTCGACATCGACCACATTTGTATCCAAAAAGCTTCTTCTGCTCCTCAGATATGTTGTGATAGCATTGCTCTCGAAGTGAAGAACTGCCAGAATTACGATCACCACAAATGAGACGACAGAAAGAATAAGAGTAGTCGTCGACAACTTCTTCTCCAGAGATGTTCTTCGTGTCCACCAATTGTTACCTCTGTTTAAGTGGATAAAAGTTCTTGAATTTGAATAATACAAGAAATAAAATAAAAGTTTTACTCGAATTTCATTTCAATTCAATTTCTTTGACTCAAATATTTTGAAATAAATTGAAGTAATTATTGATTTGAAGATTCTTTTCAACTTTTATTAGGATTTTATTGACTTTTCACAGAATTCAGATTATAAGGAAAGTTAACTTTGAATTTAATTGAAATGTTAGGCGAAAATATCACTTATATCTAATGTAATTCCCATTAACACAACTTATGATTAATTTCTATGAAAACTATTTTCTATTTATTATAAAAATATTTTACTATTTGTGACGTAACTAACTATTTGTGATCATCTGTTATATAAGATTTGTATTTAAAAAAAACAAATCATTTCATATATATTGTAGGATAAAGATACTGATCCAGAGCTATGCCTGAGGCCTATCATATGTTTCGGTGACAAAACAAAAATCACATGAATTGACAATGTTTTTGATGACTGTCCCAAACATAACACTTAACTATTCTTTTATCGTTTGATCAGAAAATCAAATTATTTAAAGAAAAAGAAAACAAGTTTTATATGAATTATACAAAAAATCATCACATATTTAAATAAAAGGTTAATTTATTTTTTTAGTTCAATTCTAAAAATAGACATGGTATTTTATCGATTTTATAATGTCTTTGAGACAAATATCTATATTACTTTTTTTATGTGAATTTTGTCAAAAGTTATTGTTTTGAATCAATTTTTTTGTGGTATTTCACATCAAAACAAAACATTAATAAAAAAAAAGAAAAATAATATAAAAATGAGTAAATGTTTTGAAAATAACTTTAATGGTTAAAGAATTTAATAGTAAACTCTTATCTCAAATCAGATTAAAGTTTTTTGAATCAATATTTTTCCGCAAAAAAAGACCAAACATTTTGAAGGATAAATTCAAATTCATTTATTCGTTGGAAAAAAATCTCAATATTCAATGAAATCAAAGCTGATGTAAGACTATATACCTATTACTCCATTTGAGAATTTTATGTAAATTAAAGTTAATATTAAACATAAATTAAAATTCTGTTCACGTATTTGTGGGAATCAATCATTTCACGTGATTTCAACGATGAGTTCAAATGAAAATATTTATTAGAGGAAAGTGTTGAACAACTTTTCGATGTTTTTATTTTTGTTTTCAATAATAATTTATTTTCATTTCTGAAGATTTTTGTGTAAAAGTAAATAAAATCGTAATAAAAAGACTCAAATATTTCAAAATTCTCAAAAATATTTAAATATACAAATATTTTATGGAATTTAATATAAAAATATATTTTTGAATCAATTTTGATGTTATGATATGTTTTCTGTTTTTCAATTTTTATTCAGTCGTTGCGAATCATTGAATCCATTTTTGATAAATTCACTTAAATATTGTCTAAAGTATAGGAAAAAATATTTTATAGTTTTGTCAGAAATCCGGAGTAAAATAAATGAGTGAAACAAAACAATTGTAAAATCAATTTGAAAATCAATTTTTCGCACCAAAACCAAAAGTAAAGCGAAAGTAAACCGAAAGTCTATTAATCTTTGAATTTCAATGAAAACTTCTGAACAAAACTCTTAGTGTCTGTCGTTTTAAAAGACGTTTAGATTCAGAGTTTCATTAATCAAATTGATTGAAACAAATCCATCTTTTTATGTGCATTAAACTCGAGAGAGACTCACTTGAGATCACAATGGTTTCCATCAGTTTTTCCAATTGAGTTATCCATCACATTATCCATCACATTTTCCATCACAGTTGGATCAGTTTATACATCATTTGCTTTTAACAACAATTAGAAGTCTTCACTATTTTATTGATTACACACAAAGTCTTATGTCTTATAAACAAATGATTTAATTTTAAAATAAGTTTTGTTTTTAAATACTATTATAAAGTTTTTTTTAAAGAAATGATTTTCACGAATACATTGTTAGTTAGAAGTGTTTTTGCCAATGAATAGATCAGTACATGTAATGTAATATAATATAATGATAGCCATCCCCTCGACTCCAAGATATACCTCTACTTCTTTGGAAATCAAGATATCCAGTAAACTATTAATTATTTTGTTTGAGTTCTTATTATCGCTTCACTAAATGCAGAAACTCTGCTGTCATTCAAATATTAGGTCATAAGTGAAAAGTGAGAAAACTGTTAAAAGACTTCATTTGACTATCGGTTATATCGTTATTACGGCTCAGTTGCCATCAAAAGTGGTTTGATTCGTATCCCCAACAAAAGAAGTGCCATTCTTTCCAATAGATTGACTTTTATTATCAAATTCTTTTAAAAAATACGATTTTTTTCTGTGCCATCAATAGGTCTGACATTGATTTTCATGCGATAAAAGATTGTAAAATGAGATAACATTTCGGAATAATTTTTTTTTTGTTAACAATAAAAGTATTAATTCTAATTCCAATCGATCATCGATTGCATTCAATTACAGATTATTTTCATTTTTAAAAATTATGCAAATTTTTTTTCAAGTGATTTATCGTCAATTTGACCATGCTTTGTGTCTGGAAAAATATCTAGTTGGTTAGTTAAAATTAATTTTAAATGACTTCATAAGTTTTAAGTTAGAAAATCAATAAGATTCGTGATTCAAGTAATTATAAACTCGTTTTTGTAATTAGTTTTAATTTAGTAATCAATTAATCAAATGTATGGAAAACTATAATTCAGTTTTATTTTAAATTCATTATGTTTTTGATATTTATAATTATGATTAGTATTAACACAAGAATTTTATTTTTGTTTGCTTGTTGGTTAACCTTGTTAATGAAAGTCAAATGTGGGTAACCTTGAACAATCTTAACGACAACTTTCTCTATAGTCAATTTATTTTAAGCAACTCTTCATCTCTTTTTTTATAAAATTAAAAAATAAAATTAAGTTTTGTTTTTATCTTTCAATTGTCTGAACTAATGACAGATTTTACAAAAGAATAAAATCAATTATAAGTTAAGTAATACTTTTTCAGAAGGTTTTCATTTCTGGAAATTTTTCGTTTCAATAAAAGATTGAGAAATATTTCGATAAGATATCAAATCAAATGTCTTAATGAGATTTTGCTCAAACTTATCATTCATTTCGAGTCATACTAAACATAATTTTCATATAAAAGTTTAGATCGGTTTACAGATGGCTTCAAAACAAAAAAAATTAACACAAAAAATGAATTAAATCTCAAAACAGTTGAAACAAATTTATTTCAAAATAACTATTTTTTTCAATAATTTCAAAAAGTCTTAAATCAAACAAAA
Organism: Tectocepheus velatus; assembly: GCA_034700625.1. Taxonomy (NCBI): domain Eukaryota; kingdom Metazoa; phylum Arthropoda; class Arachnida; order Sarcoptiformes; family Tectocepheidae; genus Tectocepheus; species Tectocepheus velatus. Next base: position 29,958 of record JAQIXV010000379.1, on the reverse strand, counting down.
GTGATGTTCTCATCAAACGATTAATACTATATTATAATCGGATTCAGTAAATCCTTCTTAAGTTGTTATGTCTAAACATAATGCCATCGGATGGGAAATAAACGGATCTATCGTTAGTGATGTGTGGACTCAGATTTGATGTCATTATAGGTTTCGTTGCATTCAGTTCTGAAAATTGAAAATAAAATTATTTGAATTGAAATTTAATGAATGGGTGAATACCTTCACTATTGAAATTATATTGAGCTCTGAATCCGGGCCCAGTGTTGTTGCCATTGGTCACCAATTTGACGAGCAATACATTTCCTCTACTCTGATAGGGGGCCGGATTGTCCTGAAAACAAATAAATGAATCAATTTTTGAAATTCAGTTTAAATGTCTTACGTCTCCACAAATACGAATGACTCGATTTGTAGGCAATTCTGTGACCCCTTCGTAGACCTCAACATAATTTGATTGACAGCCGATAGTAGACGACAACGAAATATATGGGAACCGAAGGGTTAATGAATGCAAACCGAAAGAGTGGACAAACCATTTGCATTCTCTGCTCTGATTGTAGGGCTGAGGATACAAAGGACTGGTGAATGTGCCGTTGAAAGAAGTGAGGTTTCCTCCACACCCTCTCCCGGCATCTGTTGTCGAATAAGAGATGAAGAATCGGAGCCCATATCCCGTATTATTCGTAATAATCGACATTTTATTTCCTATCGAGAAGATCGGGTCCGGTATAGTCCGGCCACAAAGTGTTGCTAAAGTCGGTGAAGACGAGTCAATGCCGTCTCTAATAATCATTGAATTATAGGGACATCCGATAGTATCGGATCGCGTGTAGAATCGGAAATCATTGAAATAAAGAGAAATGGTTTGACCGACATTTGCGGTGATATTCATTTGACAGTATCGACTGTATTCATAATCGGGGTATTGAGTGTTGACTAATATTCCGGAGTCTTCAGTATAGCTCTGATTACAATTAGAAAACGTATAATTCAATTGAAATCCCCTATGATTTGGGGCCGGATTGGCGTTCGTTACAAATGTCATCCAAAGTCCGTTTCGCGATGAGATGAGCGGTGGGGCTCTCGTACCACACATTCTGTAGGGGGCGATACGGCTCTGTGTGTATGTGTCCGCATAAAACTCAATGAAATCATTATTATTGCAATTGATATCCAAATCAATTAATTTTAATTTCATTGTGTGATACCAGTAGTGATACGTGTCGTAAGTGAAATGCCATTTACACCTCAAAGAGGTCGGATAGCCGTTCGGGTAATTAACTGATTGTACAGTTTGTGTCAAATTTGTGACATTTAAGAATCCGCCGCAGATTTTGTCAATTGCCTCAAACTTTGCCTTAAAGCCAGTCCTCACTATTTTACTGTCAGAGAAGAACTGAAGCGATAACTTATTTGACGAACCAATGATTACGTCCGGAATAGTTGTACCACAGAAGCGATCAATAAGTGATGCCGTATGTGATAACCCATCCCTTATTACAATATAGTCATACGAACATTTGGATGTATTGGAAGGACTCTCTTCGATGTCCATCTTCTGGAACGTAATCTTAACGACTTTGTCTTCAGGCATAATGAAGTGGAACCAACAGTTGAGATCCAACTCATACTTCCCGTCGCTATCAATATCTGGCGATTGGATAAAGCCTTGAGTAGTGTTGACAAAGACTCCGCCACATCCCTGGGCTTCACCTAAAGTTGTTCGATAGCCGAGTCTGAAGGCTGTGTTTTCGTAGTATCGGTCAGTTCTGAAACGAATCCAAACAGTATTTCCACTCGACTTGAAGATAGAGGTATCGATGTCTCTGTTTCTGCAAAACTTTCCAATAAGAGGAGCACTACTATTGTCTCCGTCTCTGATCTCAACTGAATCACAGTAACATTTCCAACAGTTCTGGAGATCCATAAAACTGAATTTCATTTGAATTGCCCGGTTCTCTCTCACGGTTACAAACCAAATACAATCGCTATTCTGACGCGAGATATGACTCGTCATCTGAGAGAAACTGATGGGACTACTGATCTGACCGGAGGGGTCCGTCAGGTTTCCGCCACAAGAACTGATTTTATACGAAGCCTTAAATCCTTTTGCGTTAACACTCGAATCACTTCTGAATGTAAGCAAAAGTGCGCCCATCGATAGACTGAAGGGTGGCTTCTCTTGTCCACAATAGGGTCCCATATGTTGAGCAGTGGTGTCATTACCCAAATAGATATCGACTGCATCCCAATAACAAGCGTTTGGATGATGTTCGACATCGAATTCCTCGAATTCTAAGCGAATATTATCCTTCGGGTCCCGAAGAATCAGATATTGACAGCGAACGAAATTTTTGTAATTATCCGGAAAATTAGGAGTCATTATGACTCCCGTCGGGTCTGTATATACTTCTCCGCAAGCGATCTGATAATTGAGTCGAAATCCGTCGCCATTTATATTATCATTTGAGTGAAAAATGATTTCAACATTATTTGTTTGAGATTTGAAGGGTTGGGGTCTGTCGTGACCACAATATTTGGCGATAACTGTTAAAGACTGTTCGTCGTCAGGATTGAGCCTTTCCTGGAATAGTATGTAGTCGTTGTCACAATTGGTTGTCCTCTCGATATCAAAGCGGTCGACAAAAGTGAAATTTAAGTGATACCCGACCGGCATCTTAACGGTCCAAATGCACTCAACGTTATTGTCATAATGTGACCCATAGTTGGTTGACTCAAGAGTACCCATCGGGTGGAGGAGAAGTCCTCCGCACCCGTGCTCTGAATTTCTTACAAACATTTTGAATCTCTTTTGGTTTGTCTGCGAATTAGTAGCCGTTCCTTTAAAACTTACTTTTATTCTTCGAGCCGTCGATTCAAAATCGAGTGGCTTTTGGGAACCGCAGTACTTATCAGATTTAGGGGAGTCCTCGTACCAGCCCTGAGACAATTGGACGAAGTCTTTGTTGCAATCGTTGTCTAAATTGAATTCCAAGAAACTGATCCTCAATTTTGTTCCCCAATCGAAACGGAAATCCCAAACACAATATGAATCCATCGGATAATTGTTTGGATAATTTGGTGAACTGTACTCTCCCTCAGGATTGTAGAAATATCCGCCGCATTCTTGTATTCTATAATTACCATTAACTCCACGAAAACCATTGCTATAGTTAGTGGTGAGGGAGAGTCGAGGGGAACCCATATCTGTATATCCTATGCTCGGAGCAAAAAACTCAAACTTCTTTCCGTTTGAGGTATTATTTCCACAAAATTTGTTCGAAAAGTGATAGAAATATCGGTAACGAACTGTTTGACAGAATTTGGTTAATTATTTTAGAAATAATAAGTAATGTTTTGCTTACAATTATAGTACATTAATTGCAAAGCATTGTCGCGACAATTCAAGGACTCAGGTATTTCAAAGACATCGAAAATGAAAGCAACCGTATAGTTGTGATAATCAGAGGGAATAGATATATCCCAAACACAATCAATCGGATCAGTGAAGTTAGAGTCACCGAATCGATAGGAAGTGATAGGACCGGAACTGCCCGACAAAAGTCCCCCACAAACTGCAAGAATCAAAGGATAATAGTATGTATAACAATATACCAAGGTATATACATATCTATAATCATTATTAAGAAATCAAACCTTCTTCTTCGTCTGCACTATACTCGAGTTTGAAACCCTCTCCCGGAGCCAATCCTGAAGATGATAAGCTGACTGTCGCGATGTGACTCTGCATTTGAATAGGTTGGGGAAGTATTGCTCCGCATTTAAGATTTAATCTAGTTGCAAAACTAAAGCCTTTGTAAATCTGAAATTCAAATCTTATTAATCCGATTCTATTTTCCGACAACTCTTACAATGATTTTATCCAAACAATTGGTGGCATTCCTCGGATCTATTTTCAGGTTATAATCAATGAAAGAAAGTTTAATACTACGACCGGGCGGTGCGATTATAGGCCAATAACAATTCAAATAATCTGATACTGCATTCGGATATCTGGGACTCGTTATAAGTCCTTTGGCCACTGCGTTATCAATAGTAGCACCACATCTGCTCCAAACAGCCATAAGTGATACTTTCAATCCCTTTCCTGTCTGTGAAGTATCGCTTTTGAAAATCATGTAAACTATAGGTCCCTTTGAGGTCATAGTAATTGTCGAGTTCTCATCAGTTGAACCACAATAGCGGCCAATTAGGTCTCCGGTTGCGCTCTCATCGCGAAACTCGACATAATCTCCTGAAAAGTCAAGTTATTTATCGATAGAAAACAAATGAGTAATGAATTACCTTCAGAACAGTCAGAATTGGAAATAATATCCATTTGAGTGATGTTTACCTTAAAATAATAGCTACTATACGGGGCTCTCAAGTAGTAAATACATTCCATATTATCAGAATAATTGTTGGGAAAGTTGGGAACACTCAGCTCTTGGGGATAGCCGATGAAATAAGTGCCCCCGCAATCATTTATCCGAACTTTTGCCTTGAAATTAACCAAATTCTCTAAATTTGAAGTAACAAATCGGACGAACAAATAATTAACAGTACTTCTGATGCTATTTGTGAAACGGGGCGGAACACAGTATTTGTCGATCAGAGACGACACTTCTGTCCCGCCGTCTCTCAGTTCAACGAATTCAGTCGTTTTATTGCAATTCCATCTGATTTTGAAATAAAACATTTCAATCATTTGAAGACATTAACTAAAATCAATACTAACGGAGGGTTTTGTATGAAAACAAAATCAAATCTTATGTCAGTGTTTGGGGGACTTCTTATAACCCAATCACACTCCACATTATGAGGGGGTAATTGGGGATAATTCGGAGACATTATCTCAAGACTATTGTTATCTCGAGTCAACTCCAATTGACCGCCGCATCCGATCGACACTTCATTGTAACGCAAACGGAAGTCCTTTTAAGAGAAAAAATATATTAAATTTAATTTGTTTTGAGAACAAGTGGTGACTAACGGCGTGTAAGTCTCTTCGAGCAAAGAATTCTATTCGGATCCGATTGGAAGAACTCTCAGGTATTGTATGGATTTCTCGACCACAGTATTTGCCGCCACCGAGAAGTGGTGATGTCTTTCTGTGACCATTTCTTAGCAGCAGATAAGAGAACTGACAGTTGTTGTTGTCTGCGATGTTTATTGACTCGAATGTGATCTGAATAGTACGGCCCTCCCTCACAATTATAACCCATTGACATTGATGTGAATGGAGGATATCATCTGTCGATAAGTAACCATTGGGTCCATAGAGTGTTCCGCCGCAGAGAGTACTGACAGTCAGATTAAATCCTGTTTTGTTAACCCAATAGTCGGTCACGAATTGGATTCTCATTATATGAAAAAGAGGTGATTCTACAGAACCGGAAAAACGACCGCAAATTGTTTTGTTGACACTCCAGACAGAAGAGTCTCTTCTTCGGGGATACATTAGTCTAATCATATCGTATATACAACTGTTAACACTTCCCTCCAAATTCAAGTCACTTATATTGACGACAAAGTGAAACGATTGTGTCGTACGGAAAGTCCAATTAAAGTTGAGTCCGGGTCCGTACCCTTTAATTAAGAGTTAGTTAATTGTTTTAATGACTAAAAATACTGACCGTCAGGATATCCCGGACTCGTCAATACATAAGTATCCGTTTGATTCAAAGAGATTTCGAATGATGTGTTTCCTGAGGATCCGGGAGTGACTTCTGTGCGCCTCAGAGCTGACGCTTCTGTATAATTGACGGCATTCCAGTCGAGGAGAAACTTTCCCGGCATTGAAGTAGTCATCACAAAATTGATTAACATTGTGTTGGAATAGCCAGCGATGGGATCGGGTGCTGTGAAACCACAATAACGACCCAATTCTGGTGCTCCCTCTCCGACGCCATCCATAACAGCTACGTATGTATTGCAGTCTCCGTACGGCGCCTGAAGTGCTAAATCTCTAAAAGTAATGCTCACGTATTTGTTTTGAGGAACGGTTATAGTCCACGAAAACATCGAGTCCTGAGGTCTGTAGTCATTTGGATAGCCTTCAGAATAAAAAATTAAATTAATTTCAATGTCTTTTAAATAATGACCAAAACCTGGTGAAGCGATTTGTCCGGAGGTTCCGACCAAATCGATTCCGTGTTCTAATGCATAATATGCTTGAAATCCTGAGGCAGTCCCCGATTGGTCGGAACGGAATTTGACCCAAAGAACGTTAGTTGACGTGAAGTTCAAAGTGGGAACATCCTGACCACAATACCGACCCAATAGAGGACCCGAAGAGCTCTGTTCTCTCAATTCGACGTAATCTGTGTTACAGAAGTCGTTTCTCTCGATATCGAAAATAATGAAATTGAAGGTAACCCTATTGCCCGGCGCCGACCGTATTATCCAAATACATTCACTCTCTAAGGGATAGCTATTCGGATAATTCTATTCCAATTGAAATAATTTTCAATTAATTTATGAAAGAATTGATCAAAATTTTTAATGACTGACTGGACTCATGAAGAAGCCTTCCTGTGCTAAGAACTCTCCCCCACAGAAAGAAGTAGAGGTCGCATAAGTCGCCCGAAATATACCGAAATTGTTTGTAATGTAAAGAGCGTTGCCCTGAGATGTGATCGGAGGGGGTATTCTGTCGCCACAGTATTTTCCGATACGCGGAGAGGCGGCCAAATCAGTTCCACCGCCTGAGTCTCCGTCGAGTACTTCTACAAAATGGTGTTCACAGTCATCCGTCGCATGAATATCAATGTGAGTGAAGGTAAGAGTGATGTGTTCTTCGGGTTCGGATGCCATTAGAATCCAATGACAGTTAGGGTTAAGGACAGAGTGGAGCGGATAGTTGGGAGAAGTGAGTTCTCCCATCTCATTGCTGTTGAGGACTTTCCTCCCGCCGCACATCGTTTTGTAAGATATTTTGAATCCTTTCATTTAAATCATTAAAACAAAAACATTTCTAAAATATTATATACCTTTCCCAACAGCCCTTCCATTGCCTTTCATTCTCATATATACTTTATTACCGGAACTTCTCAGAGAATTTGGTGTCGGAAGAGAATTACCGCAGTGTCTGATCAGTAATGGGTCTTCAGCTGAGGGTCCGTCAAATATTGAGAGATAGCTTTCGGTGCAATTGACAGTCGAAGGCATTCCGAAGTCGTCAAAAGTAATTTCTATGTCATGAAGTCCTTTGATGTCTATTATGTATTCGCAGTCATCGTTAGAGTCGTAATTCGACGGATATTTCGGTGAAGTAATAGTTCCCGTTTCGGTTGTGTACAGACCATTACAGGAACCGGCAATCGTTGCGAAAATTGCACTGAATCCCTTTCCTTTTAATTTCATTTATAAATCAAAGAAAATTCATTTGAAATTCAGACAAACCTCTGATTGAAGAATCACTTCTGAACTTAACAGTCATCGACTGACCCATTGATGTGATTGTCCTCACGTCTGAAATTTTATGGCATTGATTCAAAAGGAGAGGAGAGGTATCGTCAGGTCCTCCGTAAACATTTAAATAATCAAAAGTACAGCCGCTGTCGGCCTCCACATCAAAGTCTAGAAGTGTAAGTTGAATAGATAGGCCCTGAGGGGAGTGTATGTGCCAAAGACATTCTGTGCTGTGGGGGTAACCATTAGGATAATTGGGTGAAACAAATTCGCCATAATTTTTATTAATGAAGTCTCCGCCACATCCGACTGCAACCCATTCCAATCTGAAACCGATGTGCGCTATAGAGGTGTCGGTCACGAAATTGATGATCGCATCGCTTGAGGTCACATTGAAAGGGGGCGGCACTTGACTCGAATCCCCGCAATATTTGGCCACTTCTGTAGAGTTATTATTCTCTGTATTTAGTTTCAAAACTTGTAAATAATCGAAACGACAGTTGAGGTCGGGTTCGATGACGAGCTGAGAGAAGGCGATAGTGATATTATTGCCCCTTGGTGCTCGAACTTGCCACGAACAGTTCGAATTGTGATTATAAAAGTCTGGAAAGTTCTTCAAAACAAACCGAATAACTAATGAAACAAATAATTAAGAAAAACAAAGACTTACTGGACTTTCGATGACACCCCTATAACCGGAGACAATGTTTGTGCAGTTTATCTGATAATTCAATCGAAATCCTCGACCAGTCTCTGAGGTATCAGTTCTGAACTTCAGGTATAAAACACTTGACTTTGATTTTATCAAATGAGGCGACAATTGATTGTTGCAGTACTTCCCCAAAGACGGGGATCGATCGCTATTGCCATCAAATATTTGGAGGTAATCGTAACGACACGTGGAGTGCGCTTCGATATCAATGTCTACTATTGTTAATGAAATTGTTGATCCCTTTGAGACAGAAATGAGCCAGACACATTCTGCGTTGTGACCATAAGGCTCAGGATAACCGGGACTCTCTATAGAACCGGTTTGAGATGTGAGAGTACCACCACATCCAGTGGTTCCCGTGTCGTAAGTTATCTCAAACCCTTTTTCACTCAAAGACCGGTCAGTTTTGAACCTCAAATACATGACATGACCTGAAATGTCATAAATTTTTACAAAATATTAAATTTAGTTAAATATTCAGACCGTGAGCCGTAATAGTCTTCGGGATAGTAGAGCCGCAAAACTTTCCGATAAGAGGCGATCGCTCTTCTCTTCCGTTATGTATTTCCAAGAAATCGAAGCGACAGTTGGAACCGCTTTCCAAAAGAAAATCCGTGACATTCAATACGACTTGTCTTCCATTCTGAGCCTCAATAACCCAAACGCAGTCCCGTTGTGGCGGATAATTGCGATTCGGATATCCCGGGGAACGGATAACACCTGAATCTGTGAAATAATTTCCACCACAAGAAGTGGTTGAGTCCATAAAAGAATAGGCGGCGGCGAACCCTTCCTGTGATACTCTTCGACCAGATTTGAAGGTAACGAACAATTGATTGTCGGAAGATGTGATGACTGGTGGCAAACGATTGCCACAGTATTTGCCGATTAGAGCGTTGTTAGAGTCCCTGACCTCTACATAATCCCTGACACATCTCGTGTGAAATTCAACGGCAAATACAGTAAATGTTAGTCGAATGACAAATCCGGAATCAGCTCTTATAAGCCACGAACAGAGGGCAGAATTAGGGTAAAAGTTCGGGTGATTTGGAGTCGATATCGTTCCGTGATTTGTGGTTAAGACACCCCCACATCCGATCTCAATACTCGAGTAATTGGCATAAAAGCCATGATTACTGACTGATCCGTCGGTTCCAAATTCGAGCCAAAGTTCATTAAATTTGGAGGTTATTGGGTCCGGAATAGAGGAACCGCACAATTTTGCGACGTCTGTCCCATTTTCGTGAGACTCACGAATTTGCAAATAATCGTAATTACAATCAATAGATCCCTCGACATCGAAATAGTGGAAACTCAATTGAACAAGGTAACCTTGTGGCAACATTATGTGGTACTGACACTTGCGGTCGGATGGATATGGATCGGGGAAAAAGGGAGACTTAATCTCTCCTTCCATTTCTAAAAATCCCAAACATTTGCAAAAATTAATCCAAAAATAATTTAATAAATTATTAATACCTGTGAAGAGTCCGCCGCATATTGTCGTCTGTTTTCGCAAAACAAATAGATTTTATAGAAACAGAAAAAAGTGTTTCATATTTACAATGATTTGAAACGTCTTTAAAATTCATTAAAATTCATTTTCAGACTTTTTTTCAAAACTTTACCCAAACTCGCATTCATTATAAGTCTTTTTTTAGGAAATGTTTGGCTTTTTTTGTCAAAATATTTTTCATATGATTTGATAAAAATTAATTTCAATAGTAATTCAATAGAAACTTACGTATTGGGCTCTAAATCCAAGTCCCGTGAAAGAAGAGTCGGCTCTAAATTTAACCCAAACTCTATTACCGGTTGACATGACATTTGATGGCATATCCCTACCGCAGAGTCTATTGATAAGCGGGGCTTCACTGTTATCGCCATCCCTTTGGAGACAATTATTTAATTTAATACAAAATTAATTGAAAACAATTAGATTATAACCGAATCTCCAAATAATCGAATTGACATTTGCTGTGGTCTTCCAAATCAAAGACTGAAAACGATACCAGAATTCTGTTCAAAGGATGAACTCTTATACTCCAATCGCACTCAACGTTATTGTCATATCTGTCGGGAAAGTTGGGCGAAGAGAAGGACCCCTTTTCTGAAGTTAGTGTTCCTCCACAGCCAGGAATTCCAGGAACTGAAGAATAGGTGATATGAAAGCCATGATCTGTCATCGATTCGTCGGAATGGAAGTGAATCAACGTTTGAGGTCCGGATGATGTCAGCGGAGGAGGAGTTGTAGAGTTACAGAACTTTCCCAAAAGGGGATCGGATTCTCTCTGACCGTCAAATACTTCCAAATAATCGAAATTACAATTTTGATGACTTTCTATTTGAAGAGTAGCGAAATGGAACTGGGTCCTCTTGCCAAGAGGCACCTGCACCAACCAATAACAATCCCTATTATGAGCATAATTTCCAGGGTAGCCTGGTGAATTGACCGACCCATAGTCACGAACATCGAGTTCTCCGCCACAGACTTTAGTAAATAATTCAAAATTAATTCAAAAGTATTTTAAGTTTTGATATAAACCGGGATCTGTTGTATTCCAATTTAAAGCGAAGCCTTCGTGAGCCACAGAATGGTCTGATTTAAACCAAAGGTATATCTGGTGGTGAGTCGTCACTATATTTCCTCCTTTAGGTAATGCTGTTCCACAAAATCGGCCCAAATTATGAGCGCCGGCATTAGGGCCGTCATGTATTTGGAGAAAATCATAGGAACAGTCGGGAGTCTGTTCCACATTAAATGTCGTGAAAGTGATGTTTAGGACTTTGCCGGGAATTGTCGTCACTTTCCAGGCACAGGACACTCGGTTAGGATAGACTGCGGTCTGTTCAGTCGGGAAACGTATACTCCCGACTTCTGCATTAAGAGCTCCGCCGCATCGCTGCCGGGGCTCTGAACAAGTATTTCCCTGCCATTGATCGGTACAGACGCAGAGGAAACCATTTTGTTGGTCAGTACAGGTGCCGCCATTTAGACACGGATTGGATATACATTCATTGATTTCAGATTCGCAAAGACTTCCAGTGAAACCAATATTACAAATACATGTAAAGGAGTCACCGCTTGGAATGCATGAGCCGTGAATACAGGGATTGTTATTACAAGTGGTTCCCGACTGAGGAACGCAACCGTTAGGACCGACTCCACTACCGATAAAACCTGTCGGACACCGACACTCTCTAAAAGCTGTAGAAATGGCCATATTTTCGAAACATTGCGCCGAAGGATGACATCCGCCGTTATTTACGCGACAAATACCAATAAAATCACAGGTAATGCCGTTCCCGTTATAACCGGGTGGACACGAACCACACGTTCGGGAACCAATAGTATTGACGCATTGGACGCGCGGGGATTGAGAACAACCGCCGTTATTGGTCTCACATTCGTTGATGTCGTTACAGTAATAGCCATTTCCAATATAACCAGAAGGACAGTTACCGCACATAAAAGTACCAGGTAAGTTAATGCAGGTCACTGGAGGGTTGGCTGAACAATGGGGTTGTCTTTCTGTACATTCGTTAATGTCGACAACACAGGCGGGATTATGACCGGTCGAAGTCCATCCCTGATCACAAATGCACCGATAGTTTGGAAGGTTAGCGATACTCCTCTGCTGGTTGACACACGTGCCGTGACCGCACAGGGCTTCGTTCGACGCAGAGGAACAGTCGTCGTGCTGTTCGGTACAGTGAATGCCATACCAGTTGGCAGTGCACTGACAGCCATAGCTGCCGGCACTGTTGAGACAGGTCGCCCCATTCTGACAGCCAAGTTCTGTCCCAACAAAACGGAGGCACTCATTCACGTCTTGGTCACACACTTCTCCCTAAAACTCAAATTATATCATCAAATAAATAGACTTTTGAGCCATACCTCCCAATTTGACGGACACTTGCAGATAAAGCCATTGAAAGTGTCAGTACAAGTGCCACCATTTCTACAGGGATTGCTCTGACACTCATTTGTCTCCAATAACTAATAAAAAACATTTTTAATTAAATAAAAGTAATTAAAGAAATGAAGGAATTCCTCACTTGAGTCAATCGATTGAGAGATGTCTCAAGTCTCGGGATTTTTCTCAGATTACGTCTAACAGTGTTTATCGTAAGAGCATTAGAACCGGTGCCAAGAATTTGATTGATTTTATTGTTGCTGTCGTTAAACGATGTCTGAAGTGATCGCAAATCGTTTATAGTATTACTCAAAGCAGAGAACTGTGTCCTCAACTGATCCAAACTGTTCTGAAGTTCAGTCATTTTGGAACCACTCATTTGATTGTTGTCGAGATTCGCTGCTTTGGCCAACTCTGCGATTCTGGTCAAGTCCTGGCCGTCGACTGTTATGCGTCCGCCACCGCTCGACCGGAATGTTATGTTCTTATTGCGGGCCGTCTCGAAGATTATGTGACCGTCTCTTACGGTTATCTTTGGTCTGAATTCAGTTGAAATCATCAAAAATTTTATTGAAATGATTTTAAACAGAATTACTTACTGAGAGTCGAAGGGATCGATAAAATTGTTGTCAGAAATGCAACGAATTATCGCTAAATAAAAGGCGAATAAAGTTATCCTGAATTTGGTTCGGATTCGCATTTTTTTCAATTAATTGAAAACTTTTTTTAAATAAAATTCAAACCGAAGTCAAGCACTGCATCAGAAAACTGAATGAATCTAACGATTAGAACCAGAGTTGTGTCAAAAGTAGGCGTATATCAAGTTATCCGATACCACATATTTTCGACCAAAAAAATCTTCGCATTCGATGTCAGCTATGGTTTGATTAATAACTGTTTCCGACACCAATCACTCCCTTCTAAACATATTTTTGTTTTATTGAAATCAATATTTTTTTTTATTAATAATTGTTTTTCAAAAACTTTTTGATAATTAAACGAAAGATTTATTGAGAAAAGCATTGAAATGATTGACAATTAATTATGAATTATTGGAATCATTGCATAATTGAAGAAGTTTTAGGATTTGAGTGTTTATTAGTTTTGTTTTCTGTGATATTTGGGGTTCTGGTGGGGGAGGAGTGTATTCATTCCTTTTGTTTTTCTGACAGTAAATGAAATGAGTCTTATCTCCCATTATGTGGACATAACTACAATAGTGGGCATCTCTACAGCATTGGTACGGCTCTACCGCTTTGTGTAGACAAACGTTACACCAATTGTTTTGCTTTATTTCTTTGAGACTCTTCTCAATCTCTTCTTCGATGTGTTTATACCTATTCTCCCATCCGTTCAGCACTTCTTTCGATAATTTCGATTCGACTTTAAGTTTCTCTATTTTCGACATCAATTCAATCATTAGTTTCCTATAAGTGTTCGAATCAATCGTTTTATCGCTTCCTCTCATTCGAGACAACTCTTCGCATATATTGAGTGAAGTTTTGTCTAAAATTATATTCAATTTAATTAAAGACTAAAATAATTGACACAAAAGTCAAACCTATTGTCACTTTTGTTATCTTTTCGTTAGTTTTCAAACTATTTATAACCCTTTCCTCTTCCTCTTCGGCACATCTGTGGACCCGTTTGGAGACAATTTGTTCGACTATTTTATCGATACTTTGTTTGAATTCTTTCTTTTGTTTTTCTGTTAATAAAAATTCAATTAAAAAGTCATTCATTTCATTGATTTTTCACAAACTTTTGATTTCGATATTAATTGGAATCGTTTTTGTGTTTTCAATAAACAGTTTATCACAAAATTTCACACTTTTTTGGGTCATTTTTAAACAAATAATTAAACTTTTGATACAATTTTAATACAAATTTAAATACAATTAAAACAAAATTTCTTTTAATTAATATTAAAAACAAACGAAAGACTCGTTTTTGAGAAGAATTCGAATTATTTTTTGAAAATTGTGTAAAACGTATGAAACGAATGAATCGAAAACGAATCGAAAGTTCCAAAGACTTCATAAAACGATACTTTCGTTTCAATCAATTGGACTCTAATTCTATTGACTTTAGTTTTGCGGAAAAAATACTTTATTTGAATAAAAGCCATAAAAATGATTAAAACAAATCCCATTTTTATCATTAAATTAATACTCAGTTAAACATTAGTTTGAATTTTGTATAACTTTTGTCAACTTTTAACTACTCTTAATATAGTTGACAATAATTATCCATTTTCTCAAACAATAGTTTCCTGGGAATTGTTTTTGAAAGCATATTTCAATTTTCATAATTAAATTATGCAAGCTCATTCATTTTTTTTACTCCTCCATAAATACATTCATACAATTCATACAATTTATTAATTGAATTGAAAAATGTATAAAAACCTTAACATAGATAAAGGCTTTCAATTTATTGACTGAATATCGACTGAATTTTTATCAATTGATTAAAAAATGTTTAGTTTTTTAAAAAAAAAGTTTTTTTTTAATTTTGATTTTGAATGAAATTCATTGAGTTTTTGCCAAAAACCGCTTTCAATGTATTCTACGCTTGAATTGATTGAATGGTATAACGCATGCGTTGTTATGCCTTTAAATGTTATAATAATAAATATTATGTAATAATAAAACTAATGTATAATAAAAGCCCAAAACATGAGACAATTTACAGCATTATTGCTATAAATTAAGCCATAAATTCATAATTAAAGCTCTTTTTTGAAGCCAACAAATCACATGATAACCTCTAGGCTCACAAAATGCCTGGAAAGGTCAAAGTTCGGGTGTTGGCCGGTAGAAACCTACCCGTTATGGACAAGTCCTCCGATACTTCCGATGCTTTTGTCGAAGTAATGACCAATTTATTGATTTTTGTTAATTAAAACTAAATTTTGATTTTATGTGACTTAAGGTAAAGTTAGGGAACACTACATATAAGACAGAAGTCTATCGCCGATCACTGAATCCGTTCTGGAATTCCGAATGGTTTCGGTTCGAAGTGGACGACGAGGAACTACAGGACGAACCGCTTCAGATCCGAATCATGGATTACGACACATATTCTGCAAACGATGCCATCGGAAAGGTTTACATCGATTTGAATCCATTGCTTAGTAGAGACTCTCGACATGTTATGAGCGGTTGGTTCCCAATATACGACACAATGCATGGCATCAGAGGAGAGATTAATTGTGTGGTAAAAGTGGCCCTCTTTTCCGACGCCAACCGATATCGTCAGTCTTCGTGTGGTTTCAAATTCTTCTATTCCCCGACCATTCCGTTCGGCTATTCGTGTGAAGCGATTCTCGGTTTCGTAGAGGAACTGGTTGTCAATCACGACCCGGAATATCAATGGATTGATAAGATCCGGACCCCTCGGGCTTCAAACGAGGCCCGACAGGCGCTCTTTTCTAAGATATCGGGAGAAGTCCAACGAAAAATAGGAATCAAAGCAATAGATTTGGGAGGAAATGCTGTCGTCAGTTATCAACAGTATTTCGATATGGAAGGGGAGTCAGGAATTGTGGTCAGAGGTATCGGAACGGCTGTTCTGCTCAACAAAATTGAAATGAGTCATCACTCGGGGTCTCTGTCCTCACAATTTGCAAACTTTTCTGAGTGAGTAGTCATTGGATTAAACAATAATTTATTTAATTTTCGGCGAAAATAATATTCAAACGATTTTTACAAAACCGTAGAAAAAGTTTAGAAGCCTTTTGACCGAAGTGTCGCTCAATTTTGCAAACATTTTGTAAAAAATTCAAATTTAATTTGAATTCAAAATTGATTTCAAATGTTTTTTCTCTATTTCTCTGTTTTTTCCGACTTTTCTTTATATACCTGTTCTTCGCTTCTGTCTGTCTGTGTGTCTGTTGTCTGGTTTTGACTCTGTTTTCATTCTTGACTCCTATGTAATGATCGACTCAAACATTGACCACTCAGTCAGTGTTTAGTACCCATTGGTGTGGCCTTTCTCTCGAGTCTGACCTTTTCATGCGACCCTTTCTGGTCGTCCAACTCCTCGACCCCTTCCCCTCCAATTATCCGTAGAACCCCTTCTCCTACTTCTTCACGATTTTCGACACCACTTTTCAAACTTATCCGACATTCGGTCAAAAAGAAACTTCCATTCATTGGACTGTCACTCGAGGCTGAGTCAGCGCTTCAGTTGAGCGAAAATAAGATAATTAAACCCTTAAAACGAGTCGCTTCACAACCCGTGACAGTCACTCGTACCTCGAATTTCTTAACGCCGAACGACAATCTTCGACATGACTACAGTCCCCTTTTGTTGGGTCCCCTCAGGTCTCCAAACCTCAATGAAGACAGTGTTTTGGTCTCATCTTCGCCGCCACCGCCGACAGCGATACCAATGACGGCCCCCATAATGACTCCCAATAAAGCGAGTTCTCCAATAAAAACAAATCTTTTAGGAGTTTATGGACAGAGAAGACTCTCAGAGCCTGATCTGACCGGTTCTACTCCTAAGGGTGAGCCATAAATAGTATGTTTCGGTCTTTTAATTATTGGATTTTAGGTCATTCAGGACTGAGTCACTCGAGTGGTAGCGGAGGATCGGGTCGAAAATATTTAATATCTCCCGAAAGTCTTCACCTTTTAGTGAGGAATAACTTCTCTTCTGTTAAACAAAACAAAATTAAAACTCAATTTTATTGATAGGAATACCCTTTCATTACAATGAAGTCGTTTCCATCGAATTTGATTCTTCATATCGGAGGAGTGGTTTCCGCGCGTTCTGTCAAACTGTTGGACCAAATCAATAATCCGGACGATCCCGAGACTCGTGATGTCTGGTGGACTGAACTCAGAAAAGAGATCCGTTCCCACAACAGAGCGCTCGCCTGTAATGCAGTCTTAGGTTATACTGAGGCCACATATATTTGCGATGAGATATGTATACTATCGGCCAGCGGTACGGCTGCAGTACTAAAGACCGGAGACTCGGATCAGTTTATCTCAAGTCTTAGCCATCAAATAATTGATAAGAAAGAAGTCATCTCTGAATCGGAACAGAATTGTGTCAAAAGTCTTAAAGTGGATATAAATTTGGCCCAAAATGTCTCAGAAGAGAAGAACTATAATCAAAGTAAATGTCATTTATGTCACATTCCATACTCGGAAACATCGGTTCCGTTTCCCGCAACTCTAGTCAAGTGTATGATTTGCAAAAAAGCCAAAGTGCCGGACGTCCTCTTCATGACTATAGAGCCGCCAAAAGCCATTCCACTGGTAGGACACGGAACACTCATCCAGGCCCGCGTCTGTCGCTCCAAAAAGGAATCCAAAGGCGAACAGTGCGCTAAAGAATTATCAGATGTAAGGCTTTTTTTTATTAATCTTTTCGATATTTAATTGATATTTCTTTTGATCGATGGAAAGGGTCTTCCATTTCTTGAGTACGAACTCCACAGACAGCTGTTGAGTAAATTGAAAGTCAAAGGAATGAATGGTTTGTTCAATATTACAGTTCAGGTCTCTTTCGGTGAGAATATGCTGATAGCAGTGGCCACAGGAACCGCTGCTTTTCTCCTTCCGCTTTTACCCCCAACGCCACCGAAGATATCTTCGGGGAAAGGGATTCAATGCACAAAACTCAACAAAATTCAATCACTAATTGCTGAGAGTACTGCCCGCAATAGAGAACACTATAGTCTTAACTATAATTATAGTTATATTCAAAACGGAATTAATTTAAATGAAGAGAAAGACAATGAAAACGAAGACCCAAACGACGAGTTGATTGAAAACCTCTCGAATCCAAAGATTGACTTAAATAATGGCAATAAAGACAGTTGTGTTCTCCTCGAAGTTGACGACACAGAAGACGCAGACATTATCTCTCTTATGATTGATTCAGATGTTCCGAAAGGATATGAAGTATTCAAAAATTAATCAAATATTAACTGAAAATTAACGATTGTTTTGTCAAGATTTGTAACACTGAAGTACTTCCCGGAATGGATAACCGGATGGTCTGTAATCTGCAAATGTTCTCTCAGGTCTATAGAGCGAAACTAACTTCACTCAAACAATTTGGTCATCAGTTTGATTGGGTTATTCAGGTTTGCGACCATTCCTTTCATTATTGAGTCTCTTATTCTTATTATGATTTTTAGAGTCTTTTCGTGAAATTCCGTCGACTTATTCCGTGCTGTTTAACCGATTTGAAGTTCAGAGTCGACTTACCTGAAGCCGATTTGGTTCAGATCACAGTCGTTGGAACAGCCATTGGAATCGGACCCCCTATTAAACCTATTCCTAAAGGAAGAAAACATGCAGGTACAGTCTATTCTACATTCAATTATCAATCAATTATTTATCAATTAATGACCAATTGGTTCAGATAGCGGTGATTCTGATCTAATGTTTACAATGGATTCCATTGAAGAACAAAAATGGCAAAAAACAAGTGAACAAACCATACAGTTATCTGCGACGGGAGCGCCATATCATGTAATTTCAATTTAAATGTTTGATTGGGTTCTGAATTAATTTTATTTCGAAATAAAGACTCAAACGAATGAACACTTCGGCATTGAGTTAACGCCTTTGAGTTATATACCCAGCGGTCAAATCGACAGCTATTTAGGAAATCTCGACTTTTTCTTCATAAGGGAGAGCACCAGTATTAGAGAGGTATGTCCTCAACCTTTCAATCCGTTAATTTTAATTGAATTTTTTTCAAACAGTTGGGAGGTTTGAGTGGATTTATTCATAGCTTTTTGACCGAAGTGTTTGCTATCGTTCGTTCACATGTCTCCTCATTGGGAGGGAATGCGATGACATCTCTTCATATCACACAACTCTTGCTTATATACAATCCTCATAAGAATCAGGTATTTATCTATTTATCGAATATTCTGTTCAATCAATTGTTACCCAATTATAGGCTCAGTGTTTGGTTAACGTCGCGGGCGATGCAGTCATTGTCCACTACGACCAGAAAGAGAAGAATAGATCCAACACTTTAGAGGACACCGCTGTCGCGGCTCAGAGTATTGCTTAAATACTAATCAATAGTTTACATAATTTTATAGAAAATATGCATTTTTTCAATAGTATTGCAAAACTTCACTCAGAGTTTCAATTATTTTATATTCAATTGTTTTGAGATTTTAATAGATTTTAATTATAATTTTGATGAAATTCAAATAACTTTTGCCAATAATTTGATCACAAATTCACTTCATTTACTATAAATTTATATTTTCCTCAAATTTTTTGCTCTTTTTATGTCTTTTTGTAATGAATTTCTAATTTATTATAACTTTTTGTCACATTTTTTCGTAATTTAAGTATTTATTTATGAAAAACAAATTTTGAATCTGAATTGAAAGCAATAAACATCTCATTTGCATCACAATTCATAATATCTATTATTATTATTTTGAATTCTTGCAAAAATTAAAACCAACTTAGTTGTACTTGGTTGTACCAAGGACCTTGGTCCAAGGTATAACTTGAAATTATTAAAACTTGGCAACAAAATAGTTGACGTAATTAGAATACAATCCCTTATATTGATTGTGTTTGCGCTCATTTGTTGACTATTTTTATTACGAAATTATTAATGAATTGATTCAATGGTTTCCTAAAATTATTTAAATCTTTTGATTTAATTAAACATTTGTTTAAAACAATTGACAAAATGGCAAATAAAAGGCCATACGATAGCGATTCCCAATCGTCTCATTCTTCACACAAAAGATGTAATACCTCTGAAGGGAGAGAACCAAAGATATCAATAGACCACAGAAGACATGTCGACTATGAATCACATCAGAGAGAGCTGAGGGGCGCCACTCTTGACGACAATCAAACGGACATCAAATTTAT
Organism: Tectocepheus velatus; assembly: GCA_034700625.1. Classification (NCBI taxonomy): domain Eukaryota; kingdom Metazoa; phylum Arthropoda; class Arachnida; order Sarcoptiformes; family Tectocepheidae; genus Tectocepheus; species Tectocepheus velatus. The sequence continues at coordinate 10,033 of JAQIXV010000379.1, read as the reverse complement.
CGTCGAAGGCGTCGAAATCCCGGCCCACAGACCAGTCATTGAAATACTTAAGAATAAGAGGCAATTGGTTCGCGACGCCATCGAAAGGGATAGAAGATCCGCTCAGAACGACAACACAGAGGCGGCCACTATCTTCCAAATGAGTGGAACCACTCCATCGGCTTTCAGGAAACTTCTGGACTACATATACACCGGATTAGTTGAGTGCGATCTCAAGACTGGCATAGAGTTGTCCACAACTGCACACAAACTTAAGTTTCATCCATTGGTCGCATCTTTGGCTCAACAGTTGGCTCTCCATAAGAAGTATTGTCTGTCTCTCGAAACAGTGGATGAGTTGTATTACATCGGAAAGTGTTGCGACAATAAAGAGCTTAAAAAGATTTGCGCAAAATTTTTGGACGAAAGGGCTTATGATTTGAACGCACTCTTCATGAAAAAGGACAGACTATCCACTGATTCCAATAAGGAATTGATCTTCAAGTTCGACAAAAATCGTTTCATTAATTACATCGAATTCCTTATTCCCGAAAAGCATTTGATTTGTTTCAGTCTTTCGATTTCGAGCGATAGAACCAATTGGACGGTTGTCCTCAACAACGATGAGATTTGGTCTAAATTCTGGAATTGGGTCTACTTTTCAGAACAGAGAATCAAATTCATTAAAATCACTTTCACTGAACTCAAGAATGGGGAACAGTTTGACACCAGAGAGATAAGGGACGACCACTTTGTCTGCAAAAGGGCTAACGTTGAGCTCGAGTTCGACAAACATACGGGTTATCTGATCCCAAAACACGATGTCATCAAATTTCCGATTCGAGACCAGAAGTACTATTTCGATGACAAGAATAAATCGTTCACTTATTGTATGTCTAAGTCTTCGGCCAAACAAAAACTCATAAACTATTTTTACCACAATATCGGAGACGAGAAGTTTTTGGAATTCTATTTGTCTCAGACCTGTCTTATCGATAATTTTCGGCTCTGGCTGTGGGACGAAGACGACAGAACCTATGACTTCAAGGTTGAGGTAAAGAGTGAAGACGAAGAGAACTTCACTCTAATTCCAGATCACACCTCAAGTCTCTTCAGAAACAAGAGTTCGTGGCAGACAATCGATTTGAAAGGGCGTCGCGCCGTCCGTTGGATTAAAATAACGGGTATCAGAGGTCCGCCTCACGACACGGAGTTCGCTGTCGTTGATATCGAGGTTCCGGCGATTAATAAAAAATGATTTTCAATGAATTATTTTTTCTCTAAATGTTTTTTAAAAATGCAATCAATTATTAACCAATTATTTTACATTTTAATCATAAGTTTATATCATTTTTGTTTTTAATCAATTGACAAAACAAACGCTCAGTTTTTCGATTTAATTCATTTATTCTTTTGACCTTTCATTCGATGTAATGATTTTAAAAGTCTATTCATTTATTAAACCATTTGTTGAATTAAAAATTGTTTTTACTTGAAAATCGATTAAAAACAAAACAAAACAAATAAAAAATATAATTTTGATTATGTTTTGCGTCTATTCTTAATGTTGTGTCGCTTTGACTTTCCGGGTCTTGATTTGCCTTTAGATGTGGGCTTCGAGTGACGGTTTGACCTGAATTTGTTCATATCTGCGGAACTCTTAGATGTGTTGTATTTTGATCTCTTTTTTTGTCCTCCGTATCCAAACTTTGCGTTTTTGAAGTTTTGCTTTTTGTTTGGTTTCATAGCCTTTCGCTTATTCTTTTCATTCGGTGTATTATTGTCGGCTCCCTTTCCTCCGGAGTCCAAAAAGTTGAGATTATCTTCTTTTCCGGACTTATATTTCTTAAGTTTATTGAGGAGTTCTCTCTTCTCTTTTTGTCGTTTCAGAAGGACTTCGGTTTGAATTTTTTTTCCGTATTTTTTCTGTTCTCTTAATTTCTTAGCCTTTTCTGACTTTTCAATTGCTGTCTGTCTTTGGACTATATTTTCGCGAACTCTCTTCATGTGGTCATCAGTTTTACCCATTTCTGCGAAATAATCTTCCGGTCGTTTTGTCACTACTTTCAGGGCTTTCAGTCGAGGTATGGACTCGAGGACAGCGCTCTGAGCTCTCCGATAGAAAAGCATTTCCCGTTTGAAGTCATTGTCGGTCTTGTCTTCACTGTCGGCGTCTTCGGCACAGATTTCTCCTTTTTTGTTGAGCTTTAGGTCAATATTTCCGAACATTTGTCGCACTTCTGGGGTCACTTCTGCGGGATTATTGATTGAATCGAGTCTTTCGATCCAATCCAAGTCGAGCCTAAACTGATCCAACTTTTCTTTGAGACCAATCCTGTCGTTCACGTGTTTCTCCACTTTTTTGAAGCCCACGATTGCGTTGAGACCCGGTTTGAGGTCTCCCTTCGCGAACGCCTTCTGTAACTCTTCGTCTGAGTCGACATCTGAAGAATCGTTGGAATCGCTGTCATCTGAAGACAATCTGTTGTGAAGATCTAAAATGCGTTTCTTGTGTCCCATCTCTTCACGTCTTCAACACATTTAAAAACAATGCGTTTTGAATACATTTAAGGGTTTATACATAAAGTGTTCACAAAATTAAAGTTTTGAACAAATTATTTGAAAAATATTTTAATATAAAATTATATCAAATATTTGAATATTATTTACAATTTACAATAATTATAACCAAGATCATTAGTGGGGTTTCTTCAATGATTTCAAATTAAATAATTTGGTTATAAATAAATTAATTATTAAAAATGAAAATAAATATAAATCTAAACATTATTTATGTCATCCATTGGTTACACCAAAACAGAGCCTCTAATGGAAACGAAAACAAATATTTTTATTTAATTTTTAATAATTTGTTTAAAGACTTAAATAAATCGATAATTAATTAAAATCTAAAATTAATTGGGAATGTCTTCGACGGCGCAGTCATTCAAACAGGAAATGCCTCCGAAAGGGGGTTATGCGGACATTGCCTACAGTCGGGTTCGGCCGCAAAAACTCTTTACGAGTAAACAAACATTTCTATCATTTTTTTTATGTCTTTAACCGATGTTTATATCCGAAAGACTGGTCACTGATGGCTGTCCACTGTATTATGTTGGGGTACGGATGCTATTACCTGAAGAGGAGGAAGCGATATATGGGTAAACTGTCGATCGAGCGCTTCGATCACTACAACGCTATCGAACCCCTCGTTCAGGCGGAGAGGGACCGGGCGTTAGTCACCACTTGTTTAATGATATTTGACTCTCGTTTTCACTTTTATTTGACTTTATTTCACAGATTTTTACGACACATGCGATACAATAGGGAAGTGGAGAGAGAGCTAATGAAGAACGTTCCCGACTGGAAGGTCGGCACCCTTTGGGGTAAACCCGTTTACTCGACACTTCCTGAGGGCGCTCTTCCGGACGTTATTATAAACGAGTGGTGCGCTCACAGACACAACAAGCAATGGGAAGACGCATACCTTCCCGACAAATGGAATTAGTCTTATATTTAGTTTTAATTAATTGAAAATTGAATACAAAAACTCGAAAAACAAACAAAAATTGACTCAAATTTTCAATTGATTTGTTTTTGGGCTCAAATTAGTTGTAATATATAAATAGGATTAGAATTAAATTAAATTTTTTTGCTTTGAATTCAAAAATAAAACCATTAGTTATTCAAAATTATTGATCGGATTATTGTTTTGAAAACACTTTATATTAAATATTTATTTAACTTTTTTTGCTCTCAACTCATAAAGTGCTCCAAATGTGTATACTTTTAGCTGAAGTGATAAGTGCTGAGCGATTAATGATAGCAACGAATAAAAAACTCAGTCTATTGTTGAAGAGTTGACTCCTATTTGATTAGTTTCCCTGACATTCATTTGTCGTCCGATTATTTCAATAGAGTTATAGTTATTGTCGTCAAATGCCATTCAAATAGATTTTAATCATTAAAATAGTGCCAAACCTTTTGCTGTGAAATGAGTTCAAACAATGTTTCCAATCCAATGGCCGCTAATGTTTCGGGTCATAACCAGTCTGTCCATAAATATCACCGGGATTTTTACTACCTTGGTAAAGCTGTGCTCAGACTTGGAATCTGTATATTTGTGGTGACTCTGATCGCGAAGTTGGCGTTCGGTAACGATGTGTCACCCATTTTGGTGACCGCCCTCTGCATTGTGAGCGTTGTGTTCGTTATTTTCGGTATTATTCGGATAACCTATTCGTATAGCGCTTTAAGGACTGTCCAAAACAACAACTCTTCCGATTCGGTCGGAGTTTCGACGATATCTAACTTCCGGGCATTCATTCAAAGTAATAGTAATCGACAGCAAAACACATCTGAGCCTCAGTTACGTCGACCGATAGTACCCTTTCCCGAAACTATTCACTGCGGGAACAGAACTTTTGGTCAGCCGTCGCTCGTCTCACCTCCAAGTTATGAACCGCCGCCCAGTTATGAACAAATTCAAAAAGATTTCAAACAATTTGAACACTTGGAGGTCAAGACATAAATGTTTTTCTATACTTTTTTTTGTTATTTCAAAAAAATTATTTTTGGTTCAAATATTATGCAAAACAATGATTAGTTAAAATAATTTACATTTATTTCTGCATTTTTGTGTCTCAGCTGTCAATTGATGTTTGTTTTCATTGCAATTAAGACCTAATTTCTATTGAATTGTTTTTTGTTATTATTTTGTTATTAGAATTCTGTGTGAATTAAAAATGATTTCGAATGAAATCCAATGCTTTCAGAACATTCTTGGCAATTGAAAAATCATATTACTATAGTATCATATATCTGACCTTATTCTTTTTAAAGTATATCAATAGCGGTTCAATCAAATTATTAAATGAAAAAAAATGGAAACATATTTACAATTCATAGAAATAGACATTATTTAGACATTTCGTGATCTTATCTAATGATTTCGATATAAATTATTTTTGGCATTAAGTTGTTTATTGAAACTTTTGGTATTCACGCAATTAAAACAGTTCTCTATTCATAGAATTATTGGAAAAATTTTATAATTTCGTGAATTCTATGACATTAACATAAATATTATATTTGAGACCTTCACTAACAAACAAACCAAATGAATATTTAAAGAATCTTTGAAACGAATGCTTCAAAATTCAAATTGATTTGAGTAAAAACCTAAGTTATCATAATGGTTTTAATTCTGAAACCCAAATCCATATCAATTGATAGTTATTTATTGAAAATTCAATTCATTAGTGAAAAATTAAATTCTTCGCTACTATCAGAAGATTTCAGAATTAAAACAAAGTTATTCTGGTTTTCGCTTTTCATTCAAATACTGAATGTTTTTCGAAATATTTTATACCTATTTCTGCCAAATGACGAAAATCTATTGAAATATTCGGGAGATTTGACTCTATATTTCGTATCGAAGCGTCACTTCATTTTGATTCCGTTTCTATCGTTTTCATTGCTCTCGACTTCAATGCAAATATTGGTTCGAAAGTCTTCATTGAATTCAATGGAGTGGTTAAAAGTGTTGGCTTATGTCGAAGGATACCAATGGAGTTCACCAAAAAAGGTGGTTCCTCTGGAGAACCAATCAAAGGATAAACTGCTCATGGCAAGTTTTATCGCTACTTATGGTGTTTTCCTGAATATGACTCTATTTACCTCAAGTTTTTGTTTTATGACATTTTTATGGTTATCGCTCATCAATTACAGTACTTTCGACTTTGTTTTCTACGGTTTATTTTGGGTTCTCATTGACTCTATTTGGGGCTTTTATTGTGCGGGTATCGGAAGCGCCAGTTTCGCACTCTATCTCATTATTAGTTATTATCTGAAGCTCAGAGTTCAACAAATTCTTCGCAAATTAGATCTTATGATTCAATTGAACGTCGTTTCCAACACTTCTATCGACAAAATTTCAAATGAATTTCATAGCATTTGTCAAACAATCGATAATTTCAATAAGTTTTGGTCAAAATATATTTTTATTGTTCTCTCACTTTATTGCTCTACAAATGCTTTTCTTTTATTTGATTTTATTTTTGAAAATTTGAATTTTATAACATTTTCATCGATTGTGTTACTCCTGTCGGAGATATCATTAATCATATTTATGGTGGCCTACAGCGGAGCCACCCTTTCCTCTAATCTAAACCGATGTTATGTTAAATTTTACTCACTTTACGTCCGCACAAAATATGTTCAGACTTTTCGACACCGTCTCATGGTTTGTAACATTTGCTAGAACATTGCTAGAACATTGCTAGAACATTGCTAGAACATTGCTAGAACATTCACTTCATTGATAATCTTTACTATTCAGATCATCACTTCTATTGAACACTTGAATGGACCGACGGGTTTAAGTTACCTAGATATTTTCGTCTTAACTCCCAGAAGCTTTTGGAACGTATGTCTGTCCGTTATATAAATTAAAAATTAATTAATTTTTTTAATTTCAGATTTTCGTCGCTTTCGCTTCATTTTTCATTTTGATTGTAAATCTCACCAAAAATAACTCATTTCAATGAATATGATCTCAATTTTGTTTAAAATTTTGAAATAATTGTATTAAACATAATTTGAAGAATAAATACTTAAAAATTAAAGTCAATCGGGAATGAGATCACAGGAAAGGAATACTTTAAGGGATTATATTATAACTTATAATTTATAAACCATTTCTTTTAATACTGTGTGATATTGGAAAGAACTTAAACTTTGCTAGGATAAAAACCCAAAATGATTTAAAGCGTAAGTTATAGGATTAATCTCTGCTCAAAATTGTTTTGAATCCTCCGTTTTGTACAATAATTAAGAAACTGTGACTTCGTTTCTCTCATTTAAGTCTTTCCTATAAAATGTTGGCTTAAAAAATACCGATAACTCCGGGAGTCGAACAAAAGTCAGAATACTTATGACTTGATTTTAATTTATTATTTTCATAATTGACCCTATTTGCCATCTACCAGATCACATACCTTATCAATTGCATCTCAAGTCTAGACACTCCTCAGGGTTTCGGTTGTTTCGATATGTTTGTGGTGACTCCAAATATGTAATGAATCTAATATTTAATTCATTTGATTACAATTTTAAGCTTTTCCTCAATTTTTCAGATAATCTGCGCTTTTGTGTCTTTTTTATTTCAATCGTAAATCTGACGGAAAAGCAATCATTTAATTGAATTTTTGGCTCCTTTTGAGTCTCATCTAAAGTATTATTAATTGAAATATTTTAAAGACTATTAAAATTGATATTCAGTCGATATTTTTTGGGGTTTATCCGAAACACACGATTAGGTATTGAATAGTTTAAATAGATTTCTGGAGAATCGGTAGTCATTCCGAACTCATTCGTCAGGATTACAAAACCCTCCGTTTTATTAAACACTTAACACTCGATTCAATGGAAAGACTATTAGTTATTTGAATGAGTGACACATTTGTCTACTTTCCTATCGTCTTATATTCACTAATACTTTAAAATTCATAAATTTTTCCAATTTTTAATTTTTTTTCTCAGCAAATAAAGTTTGATAGAAAGACCCTGATCACCCAATTTAAACCATGTTTTTCCAATATTTGATTTTGATTTTATTGATAATCATTTATGGGATCATTTGTGAAGCGTTTGTCACGTTTTTAATTGAGTTTAATCTCTTTGGAAATCAATCTCTGATTAAATCATTGTTTGGCATAGAGTTAGAGGTCTAATGATTGACAACTTCGACAAAATTATATAGAATTGCTTCAAGAGGTTTGACCCCAACAGAGCAGAGATGGACATATATTTTGGGAACACCTGTCTCTTCGGGCGCTTCTTCACAAAACTCGTTATCAATAACTCCAATATTTATGTCTAATATTAGTTAAAAGTCTGAGAAAAATAATCTCATCATTCAATCGATTTTTATTTTATTGAAAAATGTTTTTTTACATAAATTTAATAATTATTCTCAGTTTTGGATCAATTTTCGGATAATTAAATGCATGAAATGCTTTCAATTATAATAAATCTTCAGTTAATTAAATCGCCTTTTAGTTAATTAACTGAATTTTTTTTGGAGACAAATAACAAATTCATTCGTAAATTAAAACTTCAGTTAAGAATCTTAACTTAAGATCGAAATGAATACCATTTTAAGTGAAATCTTATTAAAACTTTTTCTAAAAATAGTGAAAATTAAATTCAATTTAAAGGATGTTCTGAATAATTCATAAACAGTTGAAAATGATTTCATTCAATTTCTAATAAATCATAAGTAATTAAATCGTGAAACTCATTAAAGTATTGCCCTTTCGTTAAAATATTTTAGGCTTTCATTGAATCAAATGAAACGATAAATAATTTAATTTATTTCGAAATAAATTTTTGAAATTTTCTGAATTGAAAATCAATCATAAAATTAGGAAAAATCTCCAAAATTATGAATCCTTTAAATCTTTTGTTTGGTTTGTATTATCATTTGTTTGAGTCCTGGAGTCGATGGGAAACCACAAGTGTTCGCAAACTCTATTGATATCAATCCTTTTGACGAAATTGGGTTCCAAGAGTTCGTCTACCAGTGCTTTGAAGTCATCGCTCAACTCGTTTTCAACTTTTTCTCTGAACTTATAATTTCTTTTGCACTGATTTCTATACATTTCCTTTTTGTCTGATTTGTCGAACGGGTACTGTCTGTTAGCCATAATGAACAGACATATCCCAAGACACCACACGTCAGCTTTGAACGGATCGTAAACTTTTTTGTTGACAATTTCTGGCGGATTATAAGAAGGAGTTCCGCAGAATGTGTCCGACTTTTCCACTTTTTTGGTCGACTCACTGACGGAAACAAATCGACTGAAACCGAAGTCAGTCAATATTGGATTCATATGACTGTCGAGTAATATATTATCTAATTTGAGGTCCCGGTGCGCGACATTAGACCCGTGCAGATACCGGACAGCTCTGGCAATGGGACAGAACCAACACTTGGCGTTCCACTCATTGATGCCATCGTTTTTGCGGACATACGAACCAATGGTTCCGTTTGGCATAAAATCCATAACAATATAGACTTTATGTTTAGTTCGGAACAAATCGCGAACTAAAATACAATTTGATTGCTTTAAGTTCAATATTATAGAGATCTCCCGTTTGAGGTCGTCGTCGAGTTTGCCGTCTCTTGTGCCCACTTTCACCACTTTTATGGCAAATACTTTATTATTCTTCAAAGTCTTGTAGACATTTGCCTGACCTCCAGCATCTAGTTTAACGAAACCTTCGTAACCTCTTTTGGTGAGGAATTCCATTCCATCAGTGCTTATGGTTGTACTGTTTGACATTCTTCTGAAGTCTTCAAAAGGTTTTGTTTAAATCGATTAAGAATTTTATTGATTTGTTTCAACGGCTTTTCTTTTCAAATGATTTTTTTAATTTCAGCTATTTTTTGAAACAATCATTTATTTCGATAAATAATTTATAGTTTCATAAAAATCAGATTTCAGTCAAAATTTACATAAAATTGAATGAATTTATTCAAAATTTTTTGATCGATTTGATGACAATCGACTGCTCCGAAAATGAGTCATTTCCGGAACCGATTAGAAGACCTTTTGTTAGAAATATAAAAGATTTTTAAAGAAATGATAAGATTTTATTTAATTCATACTTCTTTTATGATTGTTCCTAGATTCATATAAATAAAATAGGGCTAAGATCGGGATAAATATCACAGAAGACGCACAGAGAAGCCAACCGATAGTCTCAGAATATTTGGGAAAAGTATAGTCTTCGCCATAAGTCGTGTCTTTCATGAATACAAACTGAAGGGCCAATAGTATCTAATAAAAGGGTAATATAATTGAATCATTTGAAGAAAGGTAAAAATTGCACCAATACATACAACTATGAGAACCGGACAAATGTATTTGTACATTGCTTTCCATAGGAAGAGTGGCTTCGGATAGAAACCCATCATTTCTTTAATATTATCCATAAATTTATTGATTCCATAAACCCATGAAATGGCGATCACTTCCACTAAAGCGAT